>CANYBF012824965.1:0-11816 GCA_948192965.1 Dalechampia spathulata | reverse complement strand
AGAAGAAAAATCAAGAAGAAAACATCAAAGTAGCTGTAAAACAAAAAAGGAATGTCACACCTTTCTATTATAAGCTTAATATATTTATACATAACTTAATTCAAAGTTTGTTTACCAAACTCCCGTAATTTCAGGAAGCTGCCATTCAAACTTTTATACAAAATAAGCTCATCTACAACTTTATAACTACACTTATAACATATAATATTTTAATCATTACATGACAAAATAATAATAGCAAACTTGCATCACTCCAGCAGTCATCAACTTCAACAAAAACAACTTTCCAGAGGAATATGTTGAGAGAAAATCTGAGCATAAAAGTTTGAGGAACTTTGATGCTGATCTGATTCCCCTTTTTGTCATGGAGGTTGTCATCCCATGTCAGAAACTGTCATTGAACATATTTGAACCCCGATATAGACTAATGGTAAGTTGGCAGTTTCATTGATAATCTAAGGAATGACTCATAATATTGGGGCATTGAGAATGAATGCATCATAAATCGTTTGCCATGTGCATCTAAAGAACATCAATCAGTGCTTCTGATACAAAGTCTGCCTAGTTCTGCTGTAGTAATGCAAATGCATCTTTGCATCACAAGTTAACTGGGATGACTAGTGGATTCTATTTTTCCATTCTGAAAGATTTTGAGCCACATATTGCCATGTTCTCTTTGCAATGGAAACTTTATTTCTAGTTATCGATATAGCTATTACATTGTTACGTTGTTTATTTCAGTTCCTCTTGTATCCCCTTTCATGTAAGGTGAGGAGGATCATGGAAGGGAATCACAGGATGGGAATGGTAGATTATAGACACTGGTCTTTTTCTCCCCTCTTTTGCTGCTAAGGATCGTTACATGGATCCAAGTCTCTCTCACTGTTGCTTTGGTTTCTCTGTGATTATGTAGGTTGTCCTTGATTCTGATACAAGATTATTAGTTGATTTTGCTTGTGAAGTGGAAATTACAGAGTAGGTGTTGGGTCAATTCTGTTCAAGTTATCAACCATCTAATCATCTAGTTGTTACACTTTTCCTGATCCCTTGTATTTTGTTAGTGTGACTATGCTGTGAACTATTTGTTTCTTGCAGGTGTGAGCCACTTCCAGATGGACGATTCTATATAGAGGTGAAGTGCCATCTTTCTTTTCTTACTTGAATGAATTGATATTCTGCTCTTTCCATCTTTGCATACAAAGAATGAATCTGTTTCTGAAATGTATCTGGAAACTCCGAACATGTTTTATATTATACGGTCTTTAGAACTAACTGGCAGGACTTCATACATGATGAACCACTGTACGTAGATTAGACAATAATTCTTACAATAGACTACTAGATCAAGAAAAATTATACCTGAATGCTCAAAAGATTTGAGCATGCAAGATTCAATCCTTAGAAGTGAACTGGAGGGATGGGGTTTTTCTATGTATATACTTTTTGATCTGAATGTTTGTGGTTGTGCTTAGTTTGTTCCTCTATAGCAAAACTCCTTTTCCTGCAGGTTGAAAGTCGGCGTAGATTTCGTATTCTTCGATCTTGGGATCAAGATGGGTGAGCTTGGCCTCTCTGATACCATTGTTTTTTTGTCATTGCAGTTGCTACAGGTATTGCTAGAAGCTGTTTATATTGATTTAGACATCACCATTTTTCTTTTCTTTTATTTCTTTTTTTGCAGTTATCGTGTTGCAGAGATTGAATGGATACAGGGCAATCCTCCAAAAAAGAGAACAGAAGTATGCTCTCATTCGGCATTAGTTTTAGAATATGGCTTTAGTTGAGTTAAGGTGTTTTCCTTTTGTTACATTGTGGTCTCATTTATGCATGTCGAGTTGAGTTGCGTTATGTGTGTCTCCAGTTACAGGATATTACAAATAATGCAGCAGAATATGCTGAGTCATGGTTAAGAAGGGCCAAGCATGCTGCAAGACAAGGTAAACACCATGACTCGTTGCATTTTTATTGATTTTTCCTTGTATGGATTAAGCTACCGCATTGAGATCTTTACTTTTAGACATGCTCTATCCGAAAGATTATATTATCTAGTAGAAAGTTTACTTTTAAAATGTCACGTCCGTCTTAGTTGCTGGAGATAAAATGCATTTCTGCATTGGAGCATGACTTCATTTATGCGCTTTTGGTTTGCTTAAAAAGAATGGTTTTCGTGATCTTCAATTCTCTTGCATTTTCAGATCGACGTAGACTCGAGAGAATATTAAATATCGAAGCGATGATGCCCACAACATCGGATCCGGAGGGCTTCAGTTTCTGGGTATTTGCTGTTATCAACAATCAAACACGTGGTTAAACATGATTTTACTTGTATTTCCTGAGATCAGGTTAAAGCTTTTCTTCAGCTTGCTACTTTGACAGAACGAAGGTTTCATGAAAAATTAGAGCTCCTGCGCATAAGGGATACAGAAGAGGTATACGATCTTTATTGAACCTTCAAAAGAAATGTATTCTGCGCATTTTACTTGGTCTACGGCAAATAGTTCCACCCCACCACAATGTTCTTTGATGCATGAACATTAAAACCTGGTGAAAACCTTTGAAGAAGAATCTCACGATAAACAACAGAAGAATAATATGCTTTGGTGATTATTGATATTTGCCTGGTACCCAACCCAGTGGATGAAGTGATTTACATACATATATACATATATCCATATATTTGCAGAGAATAAAACGAGGACTGGCATATCTCAGAGCTGCAGAGCAGGGCTGCAGCGTGCAATAACAATAGCTGTGTATGCATATGCTGTATCTGTACACTAAAACCAATAGTTTATTCATTGGTCCAATGGACCCTGTTCTTTCTGTAACAAATGAGCTTTATTTGTATTGGCACTTACAAATATAGAAAAATCCAATTTCAGTTATTCCCCCTTAGTCTTCATATAAAATTAATGTCACACATCCCTCAGAAACACTGTTGGAGTTTATTAATATGAGATGTGACTTAAGTTTGTAATCTAAATATTATAAACCCATACGGGTGGTAGGTAGGTTTCGAGAATCAGTTGACAAGCTACCAGTAGCTGCATTGAAACATGTATTCCAACAACTGCAGCTAAGCATATACCATATAACTTGAGGTTAAATTCACAAATAGTGTAAACCCTTTTCCTTAAACAGGGTATTGTGCATGATTTTGAGGGCTTGGTGCAAGTTTTTTTAATATTTTTATGGATTAGCGTTGGTTAGTTGATAGTTAGTAGTTGAAGGAGAAACTGACAGACAAGCAAAGGTGTGTTTGAATTCAAGGACCAACGCAGAGATCGGTATTAGTTAAAGCCTATAATAGTAAGTCATTGTTTGTTATCATCATCCGTTTAAAACAAATCTAAACAATTTGCCATCTTCATCAGACAAGACAACACAAGACCAGACAACCCTCCACGTCCTTCCCTTACTTGCTTCCAACTATCTCTCCTGTCCCCTTTACTTGTCATTTTTATTTCCTGCTTTCAAATTTCTCCTGCTCACAATTCTGCTTTCTTGCATCACTCCCACATGTGATAGCTTCTTTTTGATCCTATGGAAGGAAACGTTCTTGCCATTTTCTTCTTGTTCTTCCTTGTCAACCTTTCCTTTGCAAAAAATGATCTTGCGTATTCCCCTCCTGATAACTTTCTGATCAATTGCGGATCAGCTGAGGATACTACTCTTGATGATGGCCGAATCTTCAAATCTGATTCTTCATCACGGAGTTATCTTGCAACCAATGAACAAATTCAAGTTTCAGTTGATTCTCTTGATGTAAATGCAACTGATAATTCTTCCTCTCATGCTCTTCCTCTCTTTCTAACCGCAAGGATTTTTACTTCTGAATCTAAATATACTCTCCATATTTCGCATCCAGGGTGGCATTGGGTTCGTCTTTACCTTTACCCTCTTCCTCACCCTAAATTCAATCTATCCCAAGCTGTTTTCACTGTTAAAGCTGATGAATTCCTTCTTTTAGACGACTTTTCTGTGAAAGAAAATACCTCTCTAGTTTTCAAGGAATACCTTTTCAATCTTACAGACGAAAGATTTTCTCTTGTTTTCGAGCCCATTAAAGGATCTTACGCTTTCATCAATGGAATTGAGGTTGTTTCTGCACCTGAGACCCTTATTTCTGATTCTGCATCCACAGTCCCGCCTGGAGGAACTTTTACGGGTTTGTTTAAATATGCTTTTGAGGTGTCTTACAGGTTGAATGTCGGAGGCTCAACCATAACTCCGAAGAATGATACATTGTCAAGGACATGGCGTCCTGATGTACCCTACAATACCTTCCCAGAAGGAGCACAAAATGTATCCGTTTCTACAAGTTCCATCAAATATCGTGAAAGTGGCCCGAGTCCCTATGTTGCTCCACCTTGGGTTTATGCGACTGCAGATCAGATGGCGAATTCTGAAACAATGCTACCAAATTTCAATCTCTCCTGGGAGATGAGCGTCGACCCAGGATTTTCCTATTTGGTCAGATTGCATTTCTGTGACATTGTAAGCAAGTCCCTTAATGACTTGTATTTCAATGTTTATATAAATGAAATGATGGGCGTGCCTGGTCTTGATCTGTCATCCCTCACTAATGCTCTTTCAACGGCTTATTTTATTGATTTTGTGCTTAATGCTTCATCCATTACCAACAGTTCCATCAAGGTTCAGGTTGGCACTGCTCCTGGAATAGAGTCAGGGTTGGCCAATGCCATTCTTAATGGATTGGAGGTCATAAAGATGAGCAATAAAGCCGGGAACTTGAACGGATTTTCCAGAGGTGGATCACATGGAGGAGTAAGCACAATGAAGATTGTTGCAGGTGTTGGACTTGCAATGGGGCTGACCGCTACGCTGCTCCTTGCAATAATATGCATCCGGTGGCAGAAGAGGCCTCAGGATTGGCAGAAACGAAACAGCTTCTCTTCATGGCTTCTTCCTCTCCAGGCCAACCATAATTCTACGTTTTTTTCGAGCAAGAGTGGTTCCAGGAAATCTAGCGTGTTCAGTTCTCGAAAAAGCAAGAGTGGCTACTCTGGTTTCTCCAATCAAGGTTTTGGAAGGTATTTCTCTTTCAGTGAGTTACAGAATGCCACTCAAAATTTCGACGAAAAGGCAGTGATCGGTGTTGGTGGGTTTGGAAAAGTTTATATTGGAGAGATTGAAAATGGAACAAAGACTGCAATCAAACGAGGAAATCCAAGCTCACAGCAAGGAATAAATGAGTTCCAGACAGAAATACAAATGCTTTCCAAGCTCAGGCATCGCCACCTTGTATCCTTGATTGGCTTCTCAGATGAACAATCAGAAATGATTCTTGTTTATGAGTACATGGCAAATGGCCCTCTTCGGGATCATCTTTATGGTTCAAACCTACCTTCCTTATCATGGAAACAAAGGCTTGAAATTTGCATTGGTGCAGCTCGTGGATTGCATTATCTCCACACTGGTGCATCACAAGGCATCATCCATCGTGATGTCAAAACTACAAACATCCTTCTCGACGAGAATTTTGTCGCTAAAGTATCTGATTTTGGCCTTTCCAAAGCTGCAGCAGTGGATCAGGGACACGTAAGCACAGCTGTAAAGGGCAGCTTCGGATATCTTGATCCTGAATACTTCAGGAAGCAACAACTTACCGAGAAATCTGATGTTTACTCTTTTGGAGTTGTTCTTTTTGAGGTCTTATGCGCCAGACCGGTTATATGCCCTGCGCTGCCAAGGGAGCAGGTCAGTTTGGCAGAGTGGGCAATGAATTGTCATAGAAAAGGATTGATCGAGAAGATCATTGATCCTAAAATTGCAGGAACTATTAATTCTGGGTCACTGAAAAAGTATGTAGAGGCTGCAGAAAAATGTTTAGCAGAGTATGGGGTTGACAGGCCTGGAATGGGGGACGTATTGTGGAACTTGGAGTATGCATTGCAGCTTCAGGAGGCTTCCATTCAGGCTGATGATGTAGTAGACGACAAGAGCACAAATCTGATAGATTTGGAAAAGCCAAGGGGATTGAATTCTGAAGAAAATTCTGCCATTTCAACAACTGATGATTCTGAAGTAACTGTTGCTTCTCCTATGTTCTCTCAGTTGGGAACTTTTCATGGAAGGTGAAACTAGGATATCGAATTGGAAGGAAACCTGATGATCAATAGCAGCCAGCAACATAGGCAAATTAAGGCTCTTAAGGCTAAGAAGGATGTTACATCATTGTCTTCAACTTCCACAGTTTTAGCCTTCGGATGAAGACAAACCGTTTCATGCAAACTCAATGAAATCAAATGGAGAAGTTTGTTTGTCTCTGCTGGATTAATTGTTTTTTCTCCCCTTATTTTCTTTTGTTTTGTGTCGATCTCGTTGATGTCAAGTAGTGAACCTTCATTTTTAATATTGTTCATTTTTCATCCCAACTGTGAACTACACAACTTAAGAAGATGGTTAACAATATGATGTTGAGAGTAGTACAGCAAAAGAAACAAGACTATAACAGTAGCAGGTAAAGCCAGTTACTTTCTAGCATATTTTTTCTTACCAGCAACTTTCTTCTTTCTCTTCCTTGCCCGTTGTCGAATTGTCGGATTCTTGTTAATGCAGCCCTGAAGCTTGACCTCTTCCTCTACCCTTCTCGTTGGCTTGAAAACGTCTGTGATTGAAGGATCGAGCACATCGCTTGAGCAGCAAAGAGTGATGCCCATAGACATGGCCTCCTCCCATAGCTCCTTACCCTTGTCAAAGTTGCCTACTTTACAAAGCTTAGGAATCAGCACATCATATACTGGACCATAACCCCCCAATGAGCTTTCCTTCATTCGCTCAAACAAATCAAGAGCAAAATTCACTCTTTCTACTCCGCAAAGAATGCCAATCAAGTCATAGTAAAACTTGCGATCAGGCACCAGCCTGTTTTCAATCATCTCATCGATTATCATATTCCCTTTACCAAATCTCCCACTTAAATACAACACCTTGGCAACAAGATAATAGCTAACCCAATCAGGAGCACAGTTTGACTTCTTCATCAACTCAAGTATCCTACACGATTCCTGAATTCTCCTCACCCTTACAAGACTAGATATCAGTATGTTATAACTAACCGAGTTTGGCTCAATGCCATATGATCTCATTTCGATCATCACGTTCAAAGATTCTGGAACAAGTCCAGAAGGATTTCGTTGGATATTTCTCTCACAAAGACCCCTGAGAAATGTATTATAACTAAACAAATCCAGCTTTATCCCATCTCTCTTCATCTCTTGGATAACTTTTCGTGCTTCCTTTACATTCTTCTGCATTGACCACCCGTATAATAGACTCCTATAAATGCAAGGGTTTACACTCTCAGAAATCTTCTCCTTGTGGTGAAAAACCACTCCATATGCTTTCTTAGCATGGCCTTTGGCACAAAGAGCACTTACAATAGCATTGACAGTTTCAGCGTCTTGCTCGCGGTTGAACTTGTCCAAATTTTTGAAAATACCCAATGCCTCCTCTTCTCTCCCCAGTTTAACCAGTGTCTCTGCGACAAGACCAAAAGTTTTTGCCTCCATTACGCGTCCCTCTTTCCTTAAATCGGAAACCAGTATCTGTACTGCGGTATAATCCTTCTTCTCTGCGAAAACTCGAATAGCATGATTAAAATCCTCATCCTTCACCTCAAAATTCAATCTTTTGTTCGACCACAGAAAGAATCTCAACAATCTTCTGGTTGGTGCTTCATGTTTGCAACAATCAATAATTTGGGTAATGATCTGCGACGTTAAATTAGCCGCAAAGCCATTTAAACTACATTCCAAATCATCCAATCCCCCAATTGCTTTTGAAACAACTTTGCAAATCTCCTGAATCTCCAAGGATGCTCGATCATGCAAATTTGTGGAGTAGGTAGAAAAAATAAAGCTCCGAGATTTGTTGACGCTCAGATTTTGAAGCATAAAGCCGATCAATTTTGGCCTAAACAAGTAACGCATTTGATCTCAGAAAAATTTCATCGAGCAGGTGGTGGTCAAATCACCTAATTATGAAATTCCCGGGCCCTAACTATCAGAAGTCTCTAAAAATTGACTTGCGTTTTCCCCCCTCAACACGCCTTCAATGAAAACTAACCCAATAAAAAAGTGAGTCGAAAATTGAATAAATTTGATTTCATTTAATTTTCAAAATTAAAAAGCTTTTATATGAAAATTGAGTTCGTATCAGAAAAAAAAAGTAAATTTTAATTTATCCTTCCCTGTTTAATTTATTAAAAAATAGCAAAAAAATGTTTGGTTATTCGATTTAAAGGGCTGCTGATGGCTATTTGGATGACCAAATCGGTAGTTTTTGGATTTGAAGGTGATCTAAGCAACCATAATTTTCATTGTACAGGAAGGAAGAAGCAACACAAGGTTCTATCGATCTGTACGTTCGCATATCGTTACATTTGCAAATGGGGATTATAAAGGAATTTCATCCTCATCATTTTTGATGAATCGTTACTTGCTTTGCAACTAATCGGATGCCAGCATTCTGATGATAGTCATATGGTTCCAAGGAGAAGCAGGCGTCTACAATGGACCGTGAATTCAACCAAGAACCAAGCTCCTCAGCATCATATCTGCTCAATATCAGCCTTTGCTTCTTTCCTGCACCATCTTTCTGATTTATTTCTGTTGCATATTGAGCTACATCCCCATTTACCACGGCCGGTAAACTGTGAAAAACAAAACGCAAAATTCATTTCCCACTACAACCCAAAAAATGAGGGGAAACAATTAAAGACAGGATCATGGAAACTTACTGCAATCTCACTATCGGTTTGTTAAAATAGCCAGGTTTTCTTGACACAACGTGCCTCCATTCAGAGCTGCCATCTGATTCACCAAACAACTCCCGTGCAATCTCATCACATCTATCAAGAATGTCGCATAACCTTGAAGGTGCATCGACTACAAAATTCAACCGTGGTCTCCCAGCATTGTCTGAATACTTTGTACTTAATCCAAACCGTACCTTTAAACCAAGACAACGAAGCTGTAAACTGGCCTGTAAACCGTCCCTTTCATGCAACAATACCATTCTTTTACTTCTACCATAGACCCGATTGAATGATGCCCTAATAGAAGGAATAGAAACTTGATGCGGTTCTACAAACTCTGCAGCTCCACTGCCACCTTCACGTACAGCAACTGATGAAGGTATCTCAGAAGAGTTTGTTAGAGGTACTTCTTCGACGGCAACATCTTGGCCAACGCATTCTGTATTCATATCGTTACTAAGAGCACTCAGGTCAAACGCTTCTGAGTTGGTTGTAAAAGATCCAACATTTTCCAGAAAAGCAACCATGGGATGACTTCCCTCTGCAACAGAAATATTTTCACTTGAAGAGGGAGCATCTATGTTCGCACCAGGCCCTTCCAGAGATGATTGTCCAATTTTACGACTTCTTGTAGTAGCATTAGGTGAAAGCCAGCTTTTATCTGGAAATGCATCTGGGACACTTGACTCCTATAAATAAAGCAACGATTGGTCAATTCATACCTAGTCAAGGTAATATAAGTGCACAATTTCAGCAACCACCTAAGCCAACTCTTATGCAAAATTATCAGGACAGAGATGACCATGGCTCCCTAACCAACAAGGAATTCTTAGCTAAGCCAATGGTGCATGCAGAAAAGGAATAGCATGGTTTGGCACATAATGCCAGAGAAATCAACCAAACTAAAGACAAGAAGCTAGAAAGATACAGTAATAACAGAAACTCACTTCAAATTTAAAATCTAAATGCTTTTACCATAAACCAGTTAAAACAATTTCCCTCTCAGAAAAATAATATCATATCAATTGAATATAAAAAGAAAACAGACATGTATAAGGGACAGAGTTGTTTTGGGGTCATGGGAGGATAGGCATGCATCAAACTGGAAAAGCTTTTCATAAAGTTCAGCTTCAACTTAAACACAAGCAATTCGTAACCAATCAGGATAAACAAGCCCATTAAAGTAAAATCCAGACAGAAAAACCTAAGGCAGAGAATCAACAACAAGGACATTATATATAAATTTAAAAACAAAATTAAGCCATGAGTAAAGAATAAAAACAACGCAAAAGGCTGTAAGTTTAATCAATTGAATTACAACTTACCAGAAACAAAACCGTTGCGCAGTATCTAAGAACTTCAAGATTCATTCTAACATCATCTAAGCTCCTGCAAGAATAAACTAATAAAGGAATCATGAACAAATAGTTCTCTTTCATAAACGAAATTGTTATATTGATCAGATAGCGAGGAAATTAACAAGAACAAACCTATGCTTTTGCTTTCCAAGCCCAAAATAAGTAGCAAGACTGGCCATCTGCATCCACCCACAAGCTTAACAATTGTATCAAATCAAACGTTTATGTCAAACAACCAACAGTGTATGTACAAAAAGGAAATGACCTTCATGTCTCCAGCTCGCCTTCCAAATTTGCGAGTCAACAAAGGCAAAGTGTCGATGATACCCTTGTTCTCAGGTGGCAGCCTTCCAATTTCGGCAAATGCTTCTCTTATTCTAACACAATCAAATCTCTGTATATTATGCCCTGCCCAAATCCTACCTAAATTGTCCATAAAAAAAACAATCAAATGATCATAATAAACAACGAGGTAAAGAGCAACAAATTTTTCACATTGATCGATTAATTACCATTGAGGATGTCATAAACGGTGTTAGCAATTTCAGCGAAGGTAGGAGCTGAAACGACGGCGTCGTACGTGATACCATTGCAGCGAACGGATTTAGAGGATATCAAAGAAGGGCTAGCAGGTCGAACTAAGGTGGAGAAGTCACGGAGCTCTACTAGTTTCCTGGAACAGATTATGATAGCTCCGAATTCGAGAATTGCAAAGCCTTGACCGGGTCGGGTGGGGACGGTAGTTTCCAAATCGAAAAAAGCAATTTCGGATCTTTCGTCGGCCGGATCCTGAATCATTGTCATCTGTCTAGGAAGCTTATTGGGGAAGAAGAGTAGCAAAGCGCGAGTTTCTTAGCGGTGGACGCGCGAAATGAACTGTAAGGCCTGTTCGGATAGGGGGAAAGGAAGCGGGGTATTTATAGAAAGAGGTAGCGTAAGAATTGGGGCTATTTGCTTTATTTCTTCCCATTATGGGTTAGCTTCTGCCATTGGATCGAAATCGGCCCAAGTTAAACCAAAAGAGGTGATTTTTAAGGTTAATTTGGATCCTTCGGCGCAAATATGTTTAAGAAAAAGTGATTTTATCTTGCTGGTGATTAGGGTCGAGGAAGGGAGATGCTTTGCTTTTCTTTGACATGGATTCTTGCTGTGTGGGTTAATCAGCCCTCAGGTACCAAGTAACCTGCTGCCATTTTGATCAACCTTGCAGCACTTGTAGTTTACAACCTCCCAAGAAGAAGGATTCTTGCGGCCAATAAAATATTATATATATATATAAATTATAAATTGAAATACATTATATTATTATATTATGATTATTAACAATAGGTCAAAATTATAAACTGTTATTGATCAAAATTAATGTCAAAATTTAGCTAAAAATTATTGAGATTTGAAAACTAATAAATAATGTTTTAAATTTTAATGATAGATAAAAATTATAGACTATTATTGATCAAAATTAATACCATAAAGTTAAATATCATATACGTTAAGTTAGGTTTGATAAAATATATCAAATGTAATAAAATCAATTATGTCACACCCAGCCCATACCCAGGCAGACATGCTCCCACGACACAGACAGTGACCCTCTAAGAGAACCAATACCTGTGACGTCAGGGATACATCGTAAACTCGTCGTATGGGGACCCACTCTAAGCCTAATGGTGGTT
>CANYBF012824318.1:0-19683 GCA_948192965.1 Dalechampia spathulata | reverse complement strand
GAACTAGTACTATACTACTCATCCACATATTCACTTTAGACATCTCATGTCATGATGAATGAGAATCATCCCCAAATTGGAAGTGTAATATGTGCTGATCTTCCCATACTAATAATGTCCATTCTTATTAATACTATGATCCGGGATATGTAGATATTGAACATTTGCATACAATAAGAATCTCAGTCCATAAACTCTTTCTGGATTCTGCTGTACTGTTCCAATATCATGGACTTCAATATATAGTTTAATACTCCAAGTAAAACAAGTTCATTCAAAACATTGTACTATATAATGAATAATGCCTTTATTAATAAAACGTATAGTACAAATACACATGATTCTCATGAAAACTCGCTCCTCTTCCTAATCTAATTTAGTCAAAAATTCCTAAATTAATTTAGTACGTGGCAAGATAATTGCACATCACTCACCCTTCAAAGAACTCATCCTTCTAAAAACTCACCCATTTAATGGATGGTTTTGTAAAATATTTTCGAGAAAAAATTACCACATTACTTTTTTATTTTCCTTTATTCATATCTCTCCCCGAACATTGTGGCAGTATTAAATGCTACTTAGCATATATATGGATTGGAACATTGTGGCACTATTAAATGCCACGTAGCATATATATGGATTGACCGCATCGGTTGCCGTCATTGACTTTTACCTGCCCAGAACAACTACCATAGACGTATATGTGTGCAAATGTAGCAATAGCAGATGATCACCATTACACTTTACCTTGAAATCCAGATTAAGTCAATTTTATCGCATGCAATGTTCCTTTTAAAGGTATCAATTAGCTCTTCTCTTCCTTTTCAAGTTTAAAGGGTTTTTTCTTTTGTTTGTAATGATTTTTCCTTTTCTTTTGTGGCTAACTTTTGCTAGTTTATATCTTTTCCTACTTTCACAGACATGGAGAAAAACTGCATTTGGCGTTTATGGGTACCTCAATTTCACCAAATCTGGTTTCATGTCCGTTCCTTGTGTATCAACTGTTAGAAATTTAAATTTCTGGGTCTATTGGTGCCTCATTTTTGTTACTGTATTTATTACTGTTTTAATCTTTTTTTTTTTAATTTTAATGATTGCATGGTGTGTAATTGGGTTTTGAGATTGAATTCAAGCGAAGTATTCAAATGGGTGAAATTTTCTAAACTAAATCATCTTCTTTCTTGATTGTTTGAATAATATTTCCTATATGGAAAACATACCAAGATAAGATAGGTGTGGATGAACGTAAACTGACATAGGAAAGAGGGGATTACAATAACTAACTGAAACCCCGTATCCTAAAGTAGCCTAAAATCATTTCGACAAATAAAAATTCATTTAGTTGATCCCAATTGGCTTAGGATTAAGGATCAGTCGAGTTGTGTTACGATACATATTTCTGGATGTATTGATACTCACTTTCGCCTTTTTCAGAAAGCCACCCGTCATGAATAAAATCAAACAGTTGTTGAGTTTTGCGTCTTCTGATTGTCTTACTTATTATCTTATCATTAATTGTGATTGTCGTAACATGTTGAATATCTGCTGATAGCATGTAAACAAGTTTGGCTTTGCTGGGTTTGAATGTTTATGTGTCCTTTCTCTCCAAATGTTAGTACTGACATCTGCTGTCATTGAATTGGCAACCCATTCTTAGTTCATTTGATAATTTAATTTGCGTGTAGGGGGCATTCCAAGAATTTCAAACCAGAAGATATGCAGATTAGAATAGAAGGGAAGAACTGCATAGTAACAGGAGCAAATTCAGGCATTGGTTACGCTACTGCTGAAGGCCTCGCTTCACGGTGTGCAATTGTTTGAATTTGGATATTGAAAGGTTCAACAAGATAATCTCATGTCGTTATAATGTATTTTCTGTGTTACCTCAGAGGAGCAACTGTCTATATGGTATGTCGTAACAAGGAGCGTGGTGAGGCTGCCGTTTCTAAGATTCAGTCCCTAACAGGAAACCAAAATGTTCACTTGGAGGTATGCAGCAGCTTTCCTGCTTCTGCATAAGTTCACATTTGATATGGATAACCTAAGTTTAGTCGATAGGAAGGGAAGGGGATGGTACTCTGCCTCTATTAGAATTTGTGTGATTAATGCAGCCCTAAATTAGAGAAAATTACCTGGATAATCTTTAAGTTATGCCAGTTATGAAGTTTCAGTTCAGCTTTACTCTGTTCTCTAATTGAATCTTTGCAACTTTTCTCCATATATGCCAACAACGAGTTGAAGCGGGATACTTAAGAACTTTTCTTTGCAGTTGCTTGTTTTGTTAGCATATTTTCCTTGCACATTTTGTTGATTGTAAGGTGTCCTTATTTGCAGGTTTGTGACCTTTCATCTGTTCCTGACATCAAGTCTTTTGCGTCCAAATTTACATCAAAGGAAGTGCCAGTTCATGTTTTGGTAAAATTTTCTTTTCCTTTCCTTGTATTTGTATAATCTTAAACAGATCAAATGTTTTGTTGGTCCTGCTATTCATTTTCTTACGACAAACAGATTCACGGAATCTACAGAATTATCTGAACTAATTCTTTGAGTCACTTTTGTGACTTGTTCATCTCTCATCTCTTGAACTTATTTAAGATGGTCATCATTCAATCTCTACTCTCATGGAAATGGTTGTCAAGCAACCATCTGCATTAATTTAGTATGGAATATTGTGCACTGCTAATTTTGCATAGATTTAATCTGAAGTGAATGGACTTTTTTTCCAGGTTAATAATGCTGGTGTGCTGGAGAATGATCGAGTTATTACATCAGAAGGGTGTGTTCCCTCTTCTTGATGATCATAATCAAGAACAAAAACTAAATTTTAAATGTTGTAATTGCACTATTCTCCTGGCAGAAATTAATTTCAAGTCTTACTCTCCTTTCCAGATTTGAATTAAATTTTGCTGTAAATGTGTTGGGCACTTATGTCCTGACAGAATCGATGCTGCCTTTGTTGGAGAAAACTGCACCTGATGCTCGAGTCATTATAGTTTCCTCTGGTGGAATGTACACGGTTCCACTAACCGCAGATCTACAGGTAACCTCCTTTATGACATCGTAAATCACCTTGATCTGGCATATTTCGTCAACTGGAACATTATTGGTATTTTACAATAACTGTACTGCTGCAGTTCAACGATGGGGAATTCAGGGGACTAGAACAATATGCTCGAAATAAACGAATTCAGGTTTGTAAAATTGTTGTTTTATGCGCCGGTGGAATTTCATTTTAGTCACTTGGTACTGATGTGGAACCAAGACCGAAATTGAATCATGAACTTTTCAAAGCAATTTGATAGAGTTTTTCTAAGCACCCAATTTTGCATAGAATTGAATCTAAGGCTGAAATTTTTGATTTCCCTTAAAAGATGGCAGAATTGAACACTTAAAATAGGAATTAGAATTGCATTGCAATTGAAACAACAATTGGAAAACAATTCAAATACCTTTTGTATAAAATCAAAATTAAAGTTCTTCACTTTCTATCAAACCCATTGGAATCAAAATCATCAATATTCTGCCAAAAACATGTTCAAAATTCCCTTTATATATTAGGGAGACAGAGAAAATTTATATATTAGGGAGACAGAAAATTAATAAAATAACTCAAAACTAGGTGAAGACAAAATGAAGAGATGAAAGAATTCGAACAATTAGATCTATTATGCATTTATGGAATTCCCATTTTTGGATAATGAAGAGATGAAGGAATTTGAATATCCAGGTTTGTTATGCATTTATTGAATTCTCATTTTGGAAAGCTCATTATCAATGCAAACTTGCACAAATAGTTGAAGTTGCTTTTTTAGTTGCTTTGTATATGATCATGTAATTGGACCCAAAAAACTATCCATAAAGGGACAACTTCAGAATTGACTTGTGATAACTTAGAAGCTTTGAAAACCTCTTGAACACTTTTAACATATGCATTGACACCATTATTCATATCATTTACTCTCCCCTCAAAAGCATTTGTCCTTGAATCTGAATCTACATCCAAAACAAAACGACTCAAATCAAAAACATTGACATAGCAAAAACACTATATTCATCTAGAAGTTCCACTTTATATGCATTATCATTGATCTTAACAAGGATTTGGAATGGACTATCTCTATAGATGTAAAGCTTAGATTTCTTTTTTATTAGGAAATCTCTCCTTATACAAGTAAACCCACACCCAATCAACAGGTTCAAAAGACACCATGCATCTTCCTTTATTCATCTTCCTTTATTCATATGTGCAATCACTTGTTCATTCCTTTAATTAACCACATTTATCTTCTTGCTACTATCAACACTAACAAGCTCATTAGTACGCAAAGACAACAAACAAGAGGAGTAAGTGGTTTAAATCTATACACAAACAAATACAAACCTATGGTAGAATGCTTACTCCTATTATATGCAAACTCAAAGAATGACAAACAATCTTCCCAAGTTTTCAAATTTTTACTTATAGTAGCTTACAACAATGTACCCAAGGTATGATTCATAACCTTAATATAACCATTTGTCTGAGGATGTGAAGTAGTAGAAAACAATAACTTGGTCCCAAGCTTAGACCAAAGCACTTGCTAAAAATGGCTCAAAAACTTGATACTACTATGAGACAGAATCATCTTAAGAATGTCATGCAAACGCACAACCTAACGAAAAAATAAATCAACAATGTGAGTAGCATGATATGTTTTATAACATGTAATGAAATGTGTTATCTTAGAAAATCTGTCAACAACAAAAATGTTATCTCGGTGTTTTCTAGTCTGAAGCAATCCTAACACAAAATCTATAGATATGTCAATCCATGGATGTGTAGGAATAGTTAATGACATATAAAAGTCATGTGGTTATATCCTAGATTTTGCTTGCTAACATGAAATGTAACATTCACAAATACCCTCAACATCATTTCTCATGTTAGGCCAAAAGAAATGCTCATGCAAAATACTCGAAGTCTTATCAATACCAAAATGACTCATCAAACTACCACTATGAGCCTCTCTAACTAGCAATTCATGCACTGAGCAATTAAACACATATAATTTGTTCTTTTTAAAGAGAAAGGCATCCTGTCTATAAAATTTATTAAATTAGTTATCCTAGCCCTAAAAATCGGGGTCATGATCAGCATAAGGTAAGCTATCATAGTATTAAAAGCCTCTTATAATATGCAAGATTCTTAATCACAACATAATCTTCAATATTGTAATACTTGTCACACATTATCAAAACTCCTTTAAAAAGAACATAATGAGATAGTATAAATCACTAATAAATATATTATTAACCTCCAATAATAAAAAGATTAATTAAATTATAACATAATCTAATATATAAAACTTGACATATGAAAATTCTATGAATAAGTCTAAACCTCGAAGCTTGATAAAAAGAAATAGTATCAAACTCTTGTCCAAAATTAGCTTATAACCTGCAAAATGCTTATTGAAAAATTATATGAGGCAGGGAATTAACCTATCATTCATTTAATTAAACTATATACAATAAACATAAATATATATATATATATCATATAAAATACATCTAAACAATCAAACAAAATTATTAAATAAGTGAATGAATAAATTCATATATAAAACAACCACCATAAATAATAATAGAATGATGATATAACTAGATACACTACCTTCACACCAAATCATAATTTCAAATATCATGAATAACTCAATTCGTCATATCCAAATAAATTACATCAATAATACAAGCCACATCACCTTAAAGAAAACTCAATCACATGTATATGTATCATGTAATAATAAAAGTTTTATGTCTTGTATCTTGTAATCATGTAATCATGTAATCTTGTAATAGGATACCTTATAAACTTGTAACTATATAATTTGTAATCTTGAACTATATAACATTATGATTTAGAATGAAGACATGTTATTACAACCAAGGCATACATCATAATTTATTCTCATAAGAAAGACATAATGATTATCACATTCACAACATAAACAATCATTATCACATTCATAATACAAACCCTCAACATAGTGGCAAGTAATGGATTGCATATATCATATTACACATGCAACAAACATAATTTAATCATATAATGCATACAAGGAAATAGCACAATCAATTGTTATTTGACTTCTAGTCAAACATCATATGCATAAAAATATTATCAAGTACCATATATTTAATTTTAATCAAAGTATACATGTATAATCCTTCACCTATATGCAAATACCGATAATCATAGATTAGGCGCTCTTTCGTACCTCCTAAACCAACACCTACAATGACATATAACATAATTCTCATTCATACATTTGGAATAATACATTTACTAGCTACATAATATTCTCTTTTTATATAAATCTAACTTCTCTTATAACCAATTTTAATACCATTGAATCTAACACACCTCAAATGGATTCTAACATAATTAAGATAATTCATTTACAAATCTTAAATCATCTAATTAAATATATCCTATGAAAATATGTTACATATATTATCATATAATTCCTTAATAACATTACATGCTTATAATGTATATTTATGTATTTTATATAACTCACGGCAAACATCTATTGATAATAAAATTTAAACCAAATTTTAAAGTAACCTAGCATTAACTACTTATATTCCACAAAGCTTTATATTCATTTAAGATCATACAATGAAGTTCCTAACTTAATTTCTCGAATAGTCAAAATACAATATACTATAAATAGTTTCTAAAAATAATTTTATAACTCAAGATTTGACTATTGGATCATCCTCAAATTTTTATCATGAAAATTAAGCTCGCTAATTTAGAACATATAAAAAATTTCACCGTAGGATCATACTTGTAATTTATGTCATGACTTTTACATATTTATCATAAAATTTGCTTTGATTTGAACATCATACAATTAATTGAAATAATCTATCTTAATGATCTAATATTCATTGCATATTCCTAAGATATATAATCTGATACAATATTCATTTAATTCTCAAGATACACCCAACAAATAATTCTTTAAAATCACCAAACACCTAACTTATGTATAACATTTACAAGATCAAATCATCTTCAAAATATATAAACTCATCAATTATCAATCATCAATGTCAAAATCCAATCCCCAATCAAGAATTACACCCTTAATATTAAATTATCCACAACTAAATATAACAAATATGTCTGTATATTTTTTCCCTTCTTTTATGATAATTTTTCGGATTTGATTCATATAAAATCTCTAAATTTCTTTTCTTTTCCTCGTCAATCTCCAATTCTATGTTGCAGCCAAATCATTCCTTTTTCCTCCTAGTGTGCATGCATTATTGTATTATATTAATTATATTAAATTATTTATTTATTTATTTATTAATATATATATATTTTTAATTTTAATTAAACTAATTTAAACCTAATATTATTAACCCAATAATAAATTAATTCACCATAAGTAATTTATAATTAAACATTAGACTCTATACTCTATAAATAAGACTAACATTTATAAATTCATAAATAATTATATGAATTAGTTAATTTACATGTAGTCTTATAACATAATTTTTTCAAAATTCACACAAAGACATATATATATATATAATATCAATATATTGTATATTATCTCATCTTATAAAATACAGGGTGTTATAACTAAAAGTCTTATCAATACCAAAGTGACTCATCAAACCACCACTATGTGTCTCTCTAACTAACAATTCATGCATTGAGCAATTAGACGCATATAATTTGTTGGCCACATGCTCACAAACACCATACACCTTAGCAAAGTCTAAATCATGTACATACAATTCTTTTAAATGCTCAAATCCCAACAACTTGGTAGAAAGAGTATAAATAAGAGCATACCTTCTAAAAAGTGCATCAACAACAATATTGTCCTTACATTTCTTATATAAGGATAACATATGGAAATGACTCTATGGACTCCACCCACTTAACGTGTTGTTTATTTAGCTTACTTTGTCTTTTCAAGTGCCTCAATAACTCATGGTTAATATGAATTACAAACTCCTTTAGAAGTAAGAATGTTGTTAGGTTTCTAAAGCTCTCACCAATGCATATAATTCATTATCTAAGTGAAATAATTTAGAGGTGCACCATCAAGCTTCTCACTAAATAGGCAACTAATCTTTTTTCTTGCATTAAAACGGCACCTATACATATCCTAGAAGCATCACACTTAATCTTAAAGGTTAGATCAAAGTTAGACAATCTAAACAAAGATGTATTACACAACTTATATTGTATCAAAGAAAAAGCATGTTCTTGCTCACTATCCCATATAAACCCTTTATCCTTTTCCATGATCTTTATCAAAAGGGTAGTGACTACATTAAAATCTTTAACAAACCTTTTATAGAAGTTTGTTAAGCTATGAAAGTTTCATACATTACTCACACTCTTATGTGTAGGCCATGCTTAAATAGTCTTTACCTTTTCATTAACAACCTCAATGTTATTTGCACTCACCATATAACCAAGAAAATGATGTGATTAATGCAAAATGTATACTTCATGTTAGTAAATAATTGAAACTTGGGCAAAGTATCAAACACATGCCTCAAATGCAACACATGATCATCCATAGATTTGCTTTAAATAAGAATGTTATCAAAGCAGACAACCACACACTTGCTAATTAGATCACATAAAACATGGTTCATCAATCTCATAAGAGTACTAGAGGTATTGGTTAAATTGAAAGGCATCACCAACCATTCATATAAATCATGTTTAGTTTTAAAAGTTATTTTTCATTCATTGTCAAGTTTCATTTGAATATGATAATACCCACTTTTGTATCAATTTTGGAAGGAAAAACACAAGCACTATAAAACTCATCAAACATATCATCAAGTCAAGGAATAGGGTGATGCTATTTTATCGTAATTATGTAATTGTTCAAAAATCCACATAACCTCCAATTATCATCTTTAATAGACACCAATAACACAAACACTGCACATGTGCTCAAGCTTTCTCTAATATGATCCTTCTCTAATAGCTCCTCTACCTACCTCTATAATTCTTTAGTCTCCTCAAAATTACTCTTGTAAGTTGGTCTATTTGGAATAAAAGTTATAGGAACAAGATCAATATGGTGCTTAATGCCTCTTAAAGGTGGTTATCTCTTAGGCAAATCCTTTGTAAAAACTTCATCATATTCTTGTTGCAAAATAGACATTATAACACTAGGCTCAATAAGGTCAATGTCAGAAATAGAAAGATATGCCTCCTTGTATATAAGTAGGATCATAGGCTTATGAGAAAAATAAGTATTCCTTATATTTCTCAATCTTGCAAAGAAGCTCACTTTCTTACCTTATTTCTTTTCACTCACAAAAAGCTTGTCACTTGTGTTTGCACTCTTGATATCAAATTTGCTCTCTGTATTTCTTTTATGCTCAATTTTTATCTCTTTTTCTCTTCTCATAAACTCCTCATGAGATCTTTCAAGCTACTATTGATCATCAAAAACTTGTTTAGGGGTCATAGGCATCAACATGTATTTTCTCTACTTTTTTTCCACCTAGTACCTATTTAAATATCCATTATGTGAAACTCTTCAATCCTATTACCAAGGACGATTCAAGAGTATATGACTAATCTACATAGGAACCACATCACAAGTGACCTCATCATTTTACTTTTTAATAGTCAAAAACATCTTCATATGTTTATTCATCCTCACTTTCCTATTGTTATTCAATAATTATAACTTGTAAGGACTAGAATATTTTGTGGTCTCTAACCCTAATTCATCAATAAATAGTGTACTAGCTACATTAACACAACTATCTATAAACAACCAGATTACACAATTTCCCACTTACTAGGCATTTAATATGGAAAATATTCTCCCTCTACATCTTAACTTCCTTATGTACATTTTCACCTGTGCACTCAAAAAGCCCTCTTAGAAACTAACAATCTACCCTCTATAAGATGCTCACCATCATTATTTTTAGTAGAATGCATAACATCTTCATCCTCACTTTCACTCTCATCAATTATTACATAATCATCTCGTAACATCATGATATGCTTATTAGGACATTATGAGGCAATGTGTCCATAACCTAAACACTTGAAACACTTGATATCTCTACTTCTCGGATTGGAGGAAGTGGAGACTCATTTTTCTTAGTCACATATATATTTCCCTAGTCTTTAGAACTTAGCTAAGATGAGTAGGATGTCAAACACTAGGACCTTGGTTATTAAATATTAATTCAAATAAATATTCAATTGTTTGGGCTTATCATAAATCAAAATAAAGGGATATTATATACTTTTACTATTATATTTTTAAATATGTAACTGATTGGAGTTTCCTTCATAAGCACACAAGATCAAGAAATAAACTATAATATATAAATGAATGCTAACAAGTTAATTTCTCCCTATTTCACAAGAAACTTCAATTACTTAGTTGATTGGAGGCTTGACCTAAGTTTATTAAAAGCAACTCTCATTGTCATTTTAAGATATTTAGATGTAGGATTATAACTGCTCTCACATCAATATGATTATACATATAAATCATGAGGTTCTTTGTCGCTCCTTTTTTTCCTTGGGAAGTAGACTTAAAAAAACTTTTAAGTAACTTAAGTTTGTTTTTCCATTAAGGAAGCCAACTCTTATTACAAATCCTTAACTAACGTACTAAATATGGTGATCAAGCATAAATAGCAGTTTAAACATTCAAATAAAATAAAATCAACTAAATATTCTTTAAGATATTGTCTTGTTAACACATAAGTTATATATTACAAATTGAATCCTTTAAACGTACTCCAACAATTTTTGGATGAAAATAAATGAAGTATAAAACATACTAAACATAGTAGCTAATCATGCATAACATAATCATATATAACATATATGTAAAATTATATATCAACAATTATGAAAAACAGTAAGTAGAGAGAGAAAACTTCACTAGCCTTTCTTAAATTAATTTTTGAATGGAAATGAGCATTATTGTTGAAAATGTACTTGCATTGATATATAATAATTAGGCTTGTTATGCATTTGTGAAATTTCTATTTTTGAAAAGTTCATTATCCATCCAAACTTGCATAAATAGTTGAAATCTATCTTTTAACTATTTTGCACATGATGGTGTAATTGGACTAAAAAAATTATCCATATTATGAACAACTTGAAAATCAACTTATGATAACTTAAAAACTTTGGAAACCTCTTGAACATCTTCAACATATACCTTTTTTTTTTTAACAGAATCTTCAACATATACCTTGACACCCTTATTCATGTCATTTATAATGCTATCTTAGGTGTTTAATATAGCTTTTGTTTTACACTTAAGATAAATGGAATCTCTTTGCTGATTTGAAATATTATTTCAATTAAAGTCTACAATCTTGCATGGCTAATGCATGTTCTTTATTTAATTAATTTTTTGCATGAACTAATCATTACATTTTTTGTTTGGTAACACTTTTTCTAGATCCTTTTGTTGGTTAGGATCCTTGAACTTACTACTTAATTGCTTGGGTTTACTATATCAATAATGTTACATTGTATGGCTTAAACTTTATTTATCTCTTTTGGTTTAGAGTTAACCACTTGACAACCTTGTTTATCCAATACTATTACCTTTTCCAAATTTTGGAATTAGTTGGATTAGGTGTTCTTAGCAAATCCTTCCTTCCTTAGGTGGCATTAACAGAAAAATGGGCAGAAGTGCACAAGGACAAACGGATCTCATTCTATTCAATGCACCCAGGTTGGGCTGAGACACCAGGGATAGTTAAGAGCATGCCTAATTTCAATAAATCGTAAGTTAATTTTTCATCTAAATATCAACATTATCACGTTGTATTGGTCTTATTGTATTGATCTTGCTAACTTGAACATTACTTTTATCTACTTATCGAAAATCAATTCCTTTCTAGGTTGTCAGGAAAGCTAAGAACAATGGAGGAAGGTGCAGACACAATAATTTGGTTGGCATTGCAACCCAAGGAAAAACTAGAATCAGGGGCATTTTATTTTGATAGATCTATAGCTCCTAAACACTTAAAGTTTGCTGCTACCAATAGCTCAAGCACTAAAATAGACAATATCATCGACAATCTTCGTTCAATAGCTACATTTCCTTTATGAATTAAGCCAACCTAAGTGATTGGTAAACCTATTATCCTTTTCCCTTACTCCTAGAAAACTTGAGTTGTTTAGTTTATATGGAAACAAATTTATGTAAGGATCCTCATTTCTATCCATGATGTTATAATATATATATGCGATCAAATATAGAATTAGAATTTTTGCTTGTTCTATAAGGAATTTTTATTCTTATTGATTTAATATTATGATTCTAGCTAAAAAGTGATGTCTATAAATATGATAAGTTTGAGGCAGTTATAGTATGAAAATGAGAAAATATCAATTTCAGATTAATAAATTTTAGTGTTAAGGTTTCAGTAATTTTCTTCATAGTTATTTTTCCTAAGGATTACAAGATGATGAATTTTCTTCTAGTTTATATAAAAAGGGTGATATAAGAGATATTGAATTTTTTTTGGCTTAATCAATTCAAATGATTACAACAATTCATGTAATTTTATTCTCAAAGTGAAGATTAATATCTTTCTTCATGGACATATTAAATCAATATTGAACCATAAATCTTTTTTTGTAATTTTTTTTTACTTTTTCCTTGTAAGTAGTATTAAAGAATTAATTATGGTTAAAGTTCAACAAATATGCAGAACAATTCTTCAACATTTTTGTACAATTGAAAAGTATGATAAGAAAAGTATTTTTATTTTTTTTGGCAAAGAAGAGTAAAAAATATCTTTATTCTTCCAAGAAAAAGAAATGAAACAAAAAAAGATGAGTCATGAAGTTTGGATGGAGATTGAGGAAAGTTGTTGTAATACAATTCATCTTTGCATTTTAATGACATTATAAATAATGTTATTAAAGAAACTTTCACTATGGAAATTTATGTTGAACTTGAAGAAATATATTTGATTAAGAGTTTAACAAATAAGTTACATTTAAAGTGGATGGTAGGGCGTGGAAATCTAATGGAACATATGAACGAGTTTAACAAAATCTTAAATCAAGTGAAAAAGATTGATCTTAAAATTTAGGAAGAAAATAAAGCATTAATAGTTCTTTCTTTTCTCCTTGATTACTAGAAAATATTATTTAATTATGGATCTAACACAAACATATTTTCTA
This sequence comes from Dalechampia spathulata, assembly GCA_948192965.1. Taxonomy (NCBI): domain Eukaryota; kingdom Viridiplantae; phylum Streptophyta; class Magnoliopsida; order Malpighiales; family Euphorbiaceae; genus Dalechampia; species Dalechampia spathulata. The sequence goes on along the minus strand of CANYBF012824318.1, from coordinate 6,455 downwards.
TCTTTTAAACTCAAAAATGTCAAACGCAAAGTTAAAAATGCTAATGTATTGATTTCTCAAGGATTGAAATAAGTAGGATAGAATGATGGTAGAAATGGAAAAGGCAATGCCATGCTTGATTTTGTATAATGACTAACAAATTTCCTTATCTAGAAACCATCAATGATGTGTACCTTTTCTTTTTCTTTTTCCCCATTAGATATTCCAAACCACAAATCTTAAACAAGATTGCCAATTTATATGTATAAAAAGAAATTCATACATTTCATTGGTAAGTTTGTGGAGGAAGATTGTTTGTGTTGATTATAGCCTTAAAACCCAAGATAAGGGAGATTTACTAGGATAGCGATTCAACTGGATCTTGATAGATCTTTGATTCCTAAGATTTGGATTAACGAAAGATAACAACGTATTAAATATGAAGGTCTCTCATGAGTTCTTTTTCTTATGGTAAATATCACCATATATTAGATATTTGTCCTACTAAGGTAAGTTATTACTCTATTTAATATGTAAGTGTTATAGAATGGAAAGATGTTTGAGCCGTTTGCAATAGCTCATAGTATCCATCAAGGGGATCCCATATCATTGTATTTATTTGTTTTATGCATAGAGAAATTATCATATATCTCTTAGGATGTAGTAAGTCAAAAGTAATGGAGGTCATTTAGGATGGGGCGGCATGATCAACCATTAGGCCATTTACTTTTTGTAGATGATCTATTACTAAGCATTAGTCCACCAAGCTAATACAATAATGAGAAGCATACAAGAATCACCTTATTATATCTAACATTTAAAGAGAGGATTTATCGTTATGAAAATCATTATATTTTCAAGTTAGTAAAAAGCTTTAAATAGCATCACATTATTATATATTAAGGCAGGAGTTACAAAATCATTCATGAAAGGAATTAATGTATAATTCAATAGTTTTTATTTTTTTATTTACATTATATTTTATTTTATTTCCTTATAAATAGAGATTATTATATATATATATATATATATTTGAGAATTATGAATTAATGAGAATTGAGATTTAAGATGAGAGTTATCTCTCTTTGGTAAAAGGAGTTTATTCTCCTTTGTGTTTTTTCACATAAGGTGTTTTGATTAATTTTAAAATATTTTAATCATTGTAAAAGAAATTTTAATTCTTATTTTTTATGTTCTTGAGTGCTAACAAATATTTTGCAATCTATCTCCAATTTCATAGTCGAAATGAGGTGGTCAAATTTTGAGATGGATCAATATCTAAATAGAGATGAAATTATTTCCATCTCTACTTTCATCTCTACATATGACAAAAAAATCTTTTTTTTTTTTTAATTTTCATCTCTATATAGAGATGATGATTTTTTCTTATCTCTATATAGATAAAAATAGAGATGAAACTTTTTTCGTCTCTATATAGAGTTGGAATTGAGTTTGTTCATAAATCAGTTACTATTTCAAGATGAAAATTTTTTCGTCTTAAAACCTATCTCTATTTAAATTTGAATTAATATTGTTTATATTTTTAAAAAATTGTTAATTTTTTTACCATTATAAAATTATAAAAATATTATAATTATTAATATTTTTTCATATAATTGTATAACATTAATTTTTATAATAATTAATTGAATTTTTTTAATTTTATAAAAATTATAGTAAATATATTTAATTTAGAAAATATCAATATGATAATATTAATTCTCTATTTAAATAAATAATGTACAAAAAATATGGAATGATTTTCATAGAATCTGATTTTATTTAATCATAAATATAATTGAATTATTATGTAAAAGAATAAATAAGTGTTTAATTAATATATGATATCAATTATTATTAAATAAATATTTAGTTATCTAAAATAAGATATTGAATAATATATTAAAGCATTTCACAAAATTATGTTGTTGTTTAAGAAGGCAATTTACAATCTTTATTCTTATTCTAGACGGTTCTCGACATTTTATTTGCCATCTTCTTCAAAATAAAATTCCTAATAGTAATGGTAAAGTTGAATTAATTTTATTAAAGTTAAAAGTACACCTCTTTTAAGTTTGTAATCTTCATTTTCATTTGAACCAAGTCCCCTAATTTCTCCAAAGAAAACTTAATCTCTAAATATGTCTGTTAAACCCACTCTCCATTTATTCAATAAAATATGAAATCATTCATCATTGGTCATTTGAAGAGTGTCCCTCATTTCATTCCCAATGGTTGTTAAATCTAAGTAATCTACGGAGGAACTTGTTCCGGTTAGGGAACCATTTAACACCTTTGCAGAGTATGTAGCTGTTAAGTTTATTATTCATTTTATTGGCTATTACTAATTGGAAGAGTGTTTATAGTTCATTATTTGGGTTATTGATGGTTAAAAGAGTGTTTACTTTTCTTGTTATTTTCATTATTGTTTAGGAGTGTTTGTGAGAAGTCATATTCTAACAAATCCTTGATTGCTTCTATGATTTATGATTTTATGCATTATTCATTGATTGCATCTTCTAACGGTCTTCTAACGGATCGTTGATTACTTTCATTGCCAAGTTTGGGTTTATGATTTTATTCATTGTTTAGGTAAGTGATTTTATTAAGTTGTAATTGTTAAGAATGGTAGTTTGATAGTAAAATTCCATAAAACTAAAGCAAGTACAGTAAAAATTAATAATAACTATAATAATAATAATCATACAAAGCATAACAGAAAAATTGTCTAAATTACTTAAGAAAAAGAACTTCATTTGAAAGTAAATGCTAAAATTATCTAAATTATAAATTAATAGAAAAATATTTTATTTCAATGTAACACTAATTTCATCCAAATTACATATATATATATATATATATATATATATATATATATATATTTTTTTTTTTTTTTGTTTTTTGTTTTTTGTTTTTTTGTTTATTAAGGTTGGACTTTGGTGTAACCTTAACCATGGATGCAGTAAACTCGAGAAAGAACAAAGAGAGAGAGAAAAGAAAATGAGGAAGAGGTGAGAAAAGGCAAGAGAGGAAATAACCAAATTTGTTATTCAATAATTATTTTCTATTTTTCCTTATTATCTATTCATATACTATTATTTATTATTAATAGTCTATGTATTGATATTGATATTAACTGTCCATTATAATTGATAGGTTAGCAACCAAGCCATTATAACTAACAACTTAACAAATAAGCCATCATCTTATGATATTACAATGTTGTGATAATACCTTGGTTATTAAAACCATCCTTGTTCTCAAGGATGAAACTAGGAAATTGTTGATAAATGAAAAGGACATCTTATCTTCTGAAAGAAGGCCTAACTAATGTATGAGAACTTGAGGCACTGCTTTATGACCATGACGAATTATGCAAAACTAAAGTGTTGCTTGTGGAGTGATAAAACATGATCAAAACAAAATTGGGATGGGAAAATACTTGAAGCCATTGAAGAATCACCAATAAATTGATTTAATAAGGACACATGAAATACATCATTAATAGTACCATCTGGTGGTAATTGCAAGCGATATGGAATAGCCCCTACACATGCTAGAATTCTATACGAACTATAAAAATGAGTAGAAAGCTTCACATTTCATTATCCAACCACTACTAATTATTGATAAGGATGCAAATATAAAAAAGATAAGGTCACTAACTTGAAAATCATGAACAATGTGCTTAACATCAATAGTTTGTTTCATTTGATTCCTAGTTACACATAAATTCTCATGGAGATGATCAATAACCTTAACTCGATCAACTAGGAAGTCATTAACAATAGGAATAATAAAGTCATTAAGAATAAATCATAGTAATGGTGAAGGAATATAGTCATATAATGCCTTGAAGGGAGATATCTTAATGGATGAATGGTAACTAGTATTATACTAGAATTTAATCTAAATAACCATTTAAATAACTCTTTGAATTTCTAAAAGTAAAGCAATGTAAATAACTCTCCAAGCATTAATTAACCCTCTTCGTTTGACCATCTAATTATGGATGATAAGTAGAATTATAATGTAGTTTAGTACCCATCATTTTGAACAACTCTTGCTATAATAAACTTAGAAAAATTGATCTCAATTCAAGACAAGAACTAAAGGACAACCATGTAGCTTAAACACTGAACCCATAACATGCTTTATAACTTTGACAGCCATGAAAGGGTGAGAGAGCCAACAAAATGGGCAAATTTAGTAAGATAATCCATAATAACTAAAATAGATGTAGACCTTAACTTTAAAACTTCAATTTTTCTTTGATTTAGCTTGGTACAGGTCTCTAATGTTGATCTTGATTTCCATGCATGCCTTCTAGCCTCCTATGAGTGCTCTAGACATGCGGAGCACATTACATTTTACATATGGAAGATGGAACACATAACATGTATTTTCTGATGTATGGAGCACATAGGGTATGTTACACATGTTTAGTAGATATAATGTCATATCTTGCATTTAGTGGTTTATTGGGCATTTATAAATTAATGTTATGTTGTGTTTTCTATGTTATTGTTGTGAATATGATATGCAATTATGATTATGGTGATAATTTTATGATAAAAATTGAGTTTAAAGCTTAAAAGAGGATATTGAAAATTTTGCTGCAAACCCCTAAAACTGATGTTAAATGGCACTAAAACGTGGATTCTGAGTTATATATAGTGAATTTGATTCAATGGTTTTGACCATTGTGCTTGTGCTAACTTAAATTAAATATATGTAAATTTTGAAAATTTTGGATTAAAATCTATTTTTGACATCCAAAATTTGATCGTATTTATTTAAGAGACTATTTTGAGGTAATATTAAGGAAGTTAGATATGTAAGGTAATTATAAATATTGACTTAACCAATTTTGTAATTAATATGAGTTATTGGTAGTTTAATTATAATTATTTTAATGATGATGATGTCATAAATTAGAAATAAGAAACTTAATGTTAGAAAGTTAATCAATAACTAATTAGGATAAATTAGATTATATTTTTTTAATAAAAAAATGTGAATTTAAGTAATATGAGGCGTAGAAATATATTAAGAGTTAAGATTGGGGAGATTTAAATTGACCTAAGAATATGACAAAAAGGGAAGGGTAATATTATCTTTTGGCTTGAATTATGAGGGTTTGAAAGTGTCAAATGATGCTCTACTTATCCATCAGCAGCTGCCCCTTCCCGCTCTCCAAATCCTTTCATTTCTTATCTCCATGGTCGAACCTTTTTCTTCCACACACTTGCTATCATTTCTTGTCTTTTATTTTCTTGTCTCTTTGTTCTTATCTTTTCCTCTTCTTCTTTAAAACAATCGACAGCTCCTTTATCTTCATTTTAGTTTTGTTTCTGTCTTCATAAACTACATGAAAGCTACATGATTGGGTTCATTTCAAGTCGCAACTTTCTTGTTTTTCCTTATTCCTTACAAAGCCGAAGTGGTTGCTGCTGAAACTGGTCAAAGATTTATATTTTGTTCTTCTTCTTTTGGTGATTTTCTTTAAGTTTCAAGTAAGAACTTGCTGTTGTATTAAAGACTGGCCGAATATCACTTTCCTTCTCTTCTTTCAAAGAGGGAACCGAAGCATATTCATTTGAGTAAGGATTCCTCTTTTGCTTTTGTTATTCCTTAAAAAGCCGACTCATGCAACAAGGTTTGATAAAATTAATTCCTCTTTTTCTGGTTTTTCTTCTTGACCAAAGCCAAGTATCTGTATTTTTGATGTTTAAAACCAAAAATCTTAATAAAACCAGTTTCTATCTTTAAAACCGAAGCTTCTCTTTTCATTTGCCCATACGTTTCCTTTTGGTTCTAACTGGCTTTGTGTTTACGCGTATGATGAAGGTATATCTATGCAAACAGGAGTTGTTTCACGAGGATCAATATTGATTTAGGCTTAGATCAAATTGAGGACAAGTTGAGGAGCGATTTTGTTTTGATTTGTTAAGGTGAGAAGGAATTAGCGTGTAAGCTTAGTTGTTCATGGGTTCAGAATTTACTGTTGGGTTTTTATGTTATTTGGCCGAATGATATCTTGTTTATTAGAAGGTTTTTGTGGTAGGTATAGCTGGTATTTTGGTAGTTTGAATAATTAAGACTGTAGATGCGTATGAATGAAGTGTTAATTGGATGTAGGTGTGTGTTTAGTTCGGTTTGTGAAATGTCCTTTTGTATGCCCTATGCCATGAAAAACTCTCTAACTCAACTTGAACCTTAAGTGTATGCTAGGAGCTTTCGTAAGACTAAACAAATGAGCACATTAAGATGGAATACAAATAGATTTGAAAATCCCAAACCCATACTCCGAAGAAACGAAGGTCGTTTTCAACTCTGGAAAACCTAAGTTTTATTTCCTAGTTTTCAAAGTTAATTCAATTGGATTAATAGAAACAAACTAGGTGGCGACTCCACACTCTGCTTTTTTTTTTCTCAAAAGGTAAAACCTGAAAAGCCGGAAAAGGAACCGAAGC
>CANYBF012823051.1:0-10839 GCA_948192965.1 Dalechampia spathulata | reverse complement strand
TTAACAGTAGCCCAGTGTTCCTCTCTATAACTGGATTGGAATATACTAGTGACACTCCGAGAGAATGACACATCAGGCCTAGTACATAACATAGCATTCATGATAGATCCAATCGCAGATGCATATGGAATCTTGCTCATGCGATCTTTCTCTTCTTGTATCTTTGGACACCATGCCTTAGAAGGATATTTCCTATGAACCATAGGAATAAAGCCCTTCTTAGAAAGATCCATGATAAACCAGTTTAGCACGTTGTCTATGGATGTAGCCTGTGAAAGACCAATGAGCCTCCTTGATCTATCTCTATAGATCCTTATACCTAAGATGTAAGGGGTAGCACTTGTAGGACTCCTTACAGTCATTCTATAACCCCATAAAGCAAATGGCAGCTGCTCATGCCAATCCCTGTAAGTCTGTATGATTTTGGCTAAGATGCGCTTGATCATCTTGTTAGCCACTTCGACTGCCCCATTAGCTTGAGGGCGATGAGGAGAAGATTGATGGTGCTCGATTTCATATTTTTCCTATAAGTCAGCAACTTGGCCCTGGAATTATACTCCGTTATCTGACACCAAGTGATGCAACATCCCATATCGGCATATAAGATTCTTCTCTATGAACTTGGCAACTTGCTTTACCCCTAATTTGCTGTAGGATTCTGGCTCCACCCATTTAGAGAAGTAGTCTATGGCTACCAGTATGTACCAATGTCTGTTTGATGTGTTTAGATGAATCTCACCTATGATGTCAATTCCCCAAGCTGAGAATGGCCAAGGTGTTGTCAAATTCTGCAATTCGACTGGTGGTAGGTGACTCAGGTCTCCATGAATCTGGCATTCATGGCATCTTTGTACAAACTGTATACAGTTTGTCTCCATAGTGAGCCAAAAATGTCCTTGGTGTAGGACCTTCCTGTAAATTGTGAATCCATTCATGTGGGGCTCGCATACACCAGCGTGTACCGTTTCCATGATTGACTCAATGTCCTTCCCCGATATGCATCAGAGTTGTAGACCATCTACCATTCTTCTGTAGAGAACACCTTGATGATAGGTGAAGTTGGCTTCTAGCCTGCGTATAGCTAGCTTATCGGTTCTGTTAGCTTCTTCTGGATAAGTACCAGTCCTAAAAAAATTCATGATATCAGCGTACCATGGGGTCTCATCTGGTTGGTCTAGTGTCATAACCCGTTCTCCCTCATAGCAAGGAATCCTCAACTACTCGATGAATACAGGTTTAACTTGACTTTACGATCACTCACAGACTGAAGTTAGTGTGGTCAAAGCATCGACCATCTTATTCTTCTCACGCGACATATGAATGAATTAACATGAGCTAAAATTGTAAATCATGAGCTTCATGTATGCAGCATAAGGCTTGAGCCTTTCCTCTTTGACTTCCCACTCGGCCATGGATTGGTGAATGACCAGCATCGAATCACCAAATATCTATACATCCTGGGCACCTATCATTGGCAATGCTTCTAGCCCAAAGAGACATGCTTCATACTCAGCCATATTATTGGTGACTGAAAAGCTCAGCCACTTTAAGAGCATAATTAGTTCACCTTCAAGAATGATTAGCACAACTCCAATACCTGCACCTCTTTTGTTGACTGCACCATCAAAGTGCAACTGCCATTTCTAGACATCAACTGCTCCCAAGTGCTCATCTGGGAAGTCCAGTTCAAAGGTCTCAGATTCATCCATCAGCCTGGATGCTAAGAATTTAGCAATTGCTCTGGCTTTGATCACCTTAGTTGTGATGTATTACAGATCAAACTCTGATAACAGGATCAGCCATGTGGAGAGTTTTCCCACTAGCAAAGAAGCAGCATACAAGTACTTTATAGGATCAACCTTGGAGATTGCTTGAACTTGGTACGACTGGAAGTAATGTCTGAGTTTCTTGGTAACCCAGACCATAGCCATGCATAGTTTTTCAATAGTTTTGTATTTGCATTTAGTTGGCAGCAGCTTCTTACTCAAGTAGTAGACAACATGCTTGACTCTAGCATCATTCTCTTGAGCCATCATAGCGCCTACTGACTCCTCTTCTAAGACTAGATAGAGTAGTAATGGTTACAAAATTGGAGGATTAGAGAGATAATGCTTCACCCTCTCAATTGTAAACTAGCAGTTCTCATCCTAAACCATAAGCTGGTTCTTCCTCAAAAGCTTGAAGATGGGCTCACACATGGTAGTGAGCTTGGTGATGAATATACTGATGTACTAGAGCTATCCCAGGAATCCCCTAACTTTTATCTCAATTCTGGGAATAAGCATCTCAATGATCAACTTTACTTTGTTAGGATCCACTTCGATACCCCTCTGACTGATAATGTGGCTCAACAGCTTATTGGACGTCACCCCGAATGTGCATTTCTTCGAGTTTAGCCTGAGTCCATATTTCTCAATGTATGTGAGAAACTTGTCAAGGGCAACTGAGTGGTCTTCTCTGGTGGGAGATTTCACCATCATGTCATCCATATAAACTTCAACCTCCTTGTAGATCAAATCATGCAACAAGGTTATTGCAGCTTGTTGGTAGGTAGCGCCTGCATTCCTTAGGCTAAAGGGCATGACCTTGTAACAGTAGGTCCCCCATTCTATGATGAAAGCTATCTTCACCTTATATGTAATCGCCATAAGGATTTGGTTATACCTTGAGAATCCATCAGTGAAGGAATACATAACACTAGCGGCTGCGCTATCGACCAGCACGTCAATATGAGGCAAAGGAAAGTCATCCTTTGGACATGCTTTGTTCAGATCCCTCTAGTCTACGTAGACTCCGACCCTGCCGTCTTTCTTAGGAACTAGAACCACATTGGCCAACCATTTTGGATAGTCAACCACCTCAAGGAATCTGGCATCTAATTGCTTCTGGACATCTTCCTTGACTTTTTATGCCCACTCTGGTCGGAGGCACTATAGCTTTTGCTTAACTAGCTTGAACCTCAGATTGGTAAGAATTCTGTGTTCTGCAATGGATCTATCAATAGTCGACATGTCTTCATAGCCTAGAGCAAAGGCTTTTATATGCTTTTTCAATGTGTTGATTATTTTTGTTCTCTCTTCAGAGGTCAAGTCTGATGCAATCCAAAGTAGACATGGCTTGTCATCTGTGTTAATGTTAACATTTTCAATACATGATGCATTAATGTCAAAAATGCTCATGTAATGCTCATGTTCATGTATAATGACATTAGAATACACATCACAAACATAAGAAAAGTTACTCTTTATTGCATTGTACTTATTCAGAATTACATCATCATTGAAAAGTACAAAAATTGGGACATCACTATCCTCATACAATAGCTCCTCAAAGGTGCTATCCACCAGCGTGGCTATATCCTTGTAGACCTTTAGCAGCAGCATGTCTTCCACATCCAAGTTTTGCAACTTGGCTCCTAGTGCAGTGACTGTAGTGAGTTCCGGCTCTAGGCAGCCGGTGGTAAGATTAGCAACATCACCAAAGATTTGGAAATCTTCATCAGGGTTGATGGTAAAAGAAGCAGCAGTCTTTCCAGCTGCTGTCAGGGCTGACACATCACATACATCACCAAAGATGGAAAACTGTTGCTTGAATAAATCATTCGAGTTAGGCAACTCAGGAGCATGGTCGTGTTGTGTCTCTCCTTGGATGAAGAGGACCATCTTGCACTCTGCTGATTTATCCAAAGTGTAGGGATCAAACTTAATGTAGTACCTCTCTTTCCACATGGCTGTAGAAATATCAAACTCTACTGGGCCTTGCTGGTATCGACCAAACCTTTGCCAGGTGTAAAGTTCATCATGCACATCATCCTCTCCACGGTGGGGTTCGATTGGTACAAGTATGGCTCTGGTTCTCTGATGGCGGCAATCTAGAAACCAATCATGAGAGGGACATCTTACCTGATATAGGCTAGAGTAACCTCATCATTAGTGGCAATAGTAACCACTCCTTCATTGTGTGGGAACTTGATCTTCTGGTGCAAGGTGGATGGCATACCTCCTAAGGGATGGAACCACGGTCGGCCCAAGAACAGGGCAAATGATACCAAAATGTCTAGGACTATGAACTTTACTACTGATTTAATCGGCCTGACAGTGACAGTGGCAATGGAGGTATCGGTAACCTCCCGTGTGGACTCATCATATGCCCCGATGATAGTCTTACAAGGCTTTAAGTCAGAAAGCTAAACCCCTAGCTTGGGCAACACCTTGAGTAGATAGACATTAATGCTTGAACTATCATCCACCATGATATAAGGAGTGGAGAAGTTTAGCATGTTCACCCTAATGAAGAGTGCTCTGTTGTGGCAGATTCCCTCGGCCGGTAAATCTACGTCAGAGAAAGTGATCACTGCTTGACGATAACATTATCAGGCTGAGTAGCCTGATCAGCTGGTTATGGAGTTGGAACATTGTTTGGGCCAGCCTCATCCCTAGTAGGCCTAGCCTCGATTGGTTATTTAAGGGCTTTTGGCTTCTTCCCGAGGTTGGGAGGAGTGAACACCTTACCACTTTGAGTCATGTTACGGACTCAAGAGGACATCTCATTGGTACCTAACCCTTTCTGTTGTTTGGGCAATTTTGGTGCTAGTTTGGCTGCTTTAGAGGTCTCGACCGACTTACCCTTGTTAGAAGCCTATGCTTCTGATGATTCTAGCTTGGAGGAATTCTTTGCAGACTCATCCTTAGAGTTGTTGTACTATATTTGAATGGCACAAATGTCAAATCCACCATCAAGGTGAAAGCTGATAGTGGGTAACCGGGCAACCTCCTCACGGCTAAGGGGAGAAAAGGAGTTCAAAACTAGGGATTCTAGCAACCCTGATTGGAGCATGTAGGTGCGGTTGGCTTTATGGTAGTTGTACATTGGGTTTGTTTTGGTTAATGGCTTAGATTTCTCAAGGTCCTTGATCTCACCAGAGTCTATAAGGTTCTGAATGATAAGTTTGAGGGAGCGACAGTCATCAGTGTTGTAGCCATGATGCTGGTGATAGTGGTAATAAGTTTTGGTGTCCACCGAGGCTAGGGGTGGTGTTTTGAAGTTGGGCTCAAGGGGTTTAATGAGCTTGGCTTTGAGAAGACACCCAAAAACCTTGAAAAGCGGCATTCCAAGATCTGAGAATCTCTTGGATGAGGTACTATTTTGGAGTATGGGGTTTGGTGTTTGCAGGGCATTGATATAGTGTGGTTTTTGTGTTTGTAGGGTGTTAGCATAGTGAGGTTTTGATTGTGTTTGAGTGTATGTGGTGGTTGTGGGTTTGATGAAGGAAGGTTCCTTTTTCCTACCCTCAATTTGCTCAATGTGTTATCTCACTAAGTAGATGTCCTCAAATGTGTAGAACATCTGATACTTCAGCTTATCTTGGTAGAGTGGTAGCAACCTCATGATAAGCTTGTTGATCATCTCAGATTAAGATGGCTTCTGTCTGACCAATGCATCCTTGTCCATCCAGCGACTGAAATAATCCATGAAAGATTCATTGGTTTTTTGCTTAACCATTTCAAGGTCCATCAAGGTTACATCAAACTGGGACTTGAACCCATATTATTTACAGAAGGCAGTATAGAGAGGCTTCCACTCAGCCGTGGTTACCTTGTTGAGACTATGGTACCAGGCTAGCGTTGGTCCCTCCAATGAGATGAAGAAGAGTGAGACTATCTGATCACCCAACACGTTTGTAGTGCTCATCAACATGGTGTAGGTCTTCAAATGATTCTTTGAGTCCCCAACTCCATTGTACTTGGGAACATCAGGGAGCTTGAACTTGGCAGGTAGCCCCTTGATAGCTCAGACTGTGAACTCATCGAAGTCCAAGTCAGACCCCATGCCTTTGGTCTTCATGATAGTTTGCAGCTATTCAATCTTCTACTCTAAGATAATGGTCTCAGATTTTTGAATGTTATGCATATCAAGAGAGACATCATCATCAGTCTCCATGTCATACAAGTTGACACCCTTCCCTTTTTCCTTGATTGAAGCTGGTGGGGTGATGAATTCTGTAAGACTAAGAGCTTCCCAGATCTGTTATGGTAGGAGAGTCTTGAAGTCATCATTCAAGATCTTGGCTATAGATTGGTCGATGAGCTTTTGAATTGCAACAAGTGTGGCCTCTTCTAGTGTTGAGGTAGCAGAAGCAGATGATGATGCAACATTCCTGGCATTCTATGAGTCTGACATGGTTTCATACATGATAGAAAGAGTTAGCATAGATGCATGAGTATGCATATGATGTACATGATGCGACACATAGAATGTATGCATATCCTATTCTAGGAAATAATGTGATGTCATGGCTGTAATAAATCGAGTTAGCATGCATATGCGTGGGTGCACGTGATGCAACACGTAGGATGTATATGTGACATATGCTAGGAAACATCAAGCGTTATGGCTGCAAAGGGAAATTTGTTAGTAGATTGCATGCGTATGCATGTATGCATGTTTGACAAAAAATAGGAAATGGTTAGCAAATACATAGCATGCAGCATCACTCCCTTCTAACTTTATACCTCCATGAGAATTGGTCAATCCAAGGTCTCCTGTCCTAGGTGGGATACTAACTTTGAGTTACACTAGGAACTTGAGGCACAATTCTCTTAATAAGGCAAGCAAATGGTTTGATCGTTGCCCGATCATCTAAGGGATTATGGTGAAAACCCGATAGCATTTTGACCTAGCCATATTGCTATGATAAGTGAATACCGATGGAATTGGCATGAGGTTATGTCACCATATGGAATCATGAAAGGATTCTAACTATTAATGGAGCAATATGGGCATGATCATATTGTTATGATAAGAGTATGCTTGTGGAATAGGTGTGAGGTTATGCAACTATACAGAATCATGAAAGGATTCTGACTGTTAGCAGAGCAATATGGGCATGATCATATTGTTATAATAAGAGTATGCCCATGGAATAAGCGTGAGGTTGTGCAACCATACAAAATCATGAAAGGATTCCAACTCTTAGCAAAGCAATACAGGCATGATCATATTGTTATAATAAGAGTACACTCGTGGAATAGGCATGAGGTTTGCAACCATGTGGAATCATGAAAGGATTTTAACTCTTAGCAGAGCAATACGGGCATGATCATATTGTTATGATAACAGTATGCCCATGGAATAACCGTGAAATTATGCGACCATACAAAATCATGAAAGGATTCTAACTCTTACCAAAGCAATATGAGCATGATCATATTATTATGATAAGAGTACACCCATGGAATAGGAGTGAAGTTATGCAACCATGCAGAATCATGAAAGGATTTCGACTCTTAGCATAGCAATACAGGCATGATCATATTATTATGATAAGAGTACACTCGTGGAATAAGTGTGAGGTTGTGCAACCATACGAAATCATGAAAGGATTCTGACTCTTAGCAAAGCAATATAGGCATGATTATATTGTTATGATAAGAGTACGCCCGTGGAATAAGTGTGAGGTTGTGCAACCATATGAAATCATGAAAGGATTCTGACTCTTACCAGAGCAATATGGGCATGATCATATTGTTATGATAAGAGTACGCCCATGGAATAGGCATGAGATTATGCAACCATACAAAATCATGAAAGGATTCTAACTTTTAGAAGAGCAATACAGGCACGATCATATTATTATGATAAGAGCACGCCCGTGGAATAAGTGTGAGGTTGTGCAACCATACGAAATCATGAAAGGATTCAGACTCTTAGTTGAGCAATATGACATGATCATATTGTAATGATAAGAGTACGCCCATGGAATAAACGTAAGGTTATCCAACCATACAAAATCATGAAAGGATTTTGACTCTTAGCAAAGCAATATATAGGAGGAAAAATAGGCCGGGTCTATCCAAATCCACTCACATGATAAGGCAAAGATCCATATAACATGCGATAAGGGTTCTAGTTTGGAATGTTGCTAAGCTTACTACATGGGCTTTAGTCCAGTTTTGAGAACAGTCTAAGGTCCCCCGCCACATTGTCCACAACCTATTCAACCAAATGGAATCATTGATATAGGACTATACCTTACATCTATCCATTAAGAATCATTGACATTTATCAATACAGTGCAACGAGTGGTGAAGGTAGATTCAATTTTCCAAGGAGTCGAATGGAGTCCAAGGTACTCACTCACCCACAATCACCGGTTTGGCACGGGAGGTTCTATGGTGTGTGCAGACACGGACTGGTGTGATGCATACAATTAATCTAACTATGATGGGAAAATTAATATGGAAACTCTTAGATGCCACCACTCTTTCATCATGATATCCTTATTGGAGTCACTACTGTGAGCACAAGTTTCTACCAGGGCCCAGAACGAGGCTTGCAATGCTCACGGACCGAGGACCGTACTTGGAGCAAAAGCTAGACTTCCCGAGGGGCTACCTCAAGGAATAATATGGACTTGAAAGAGTCACAAGGTAGTCACCACCATATGGTTCCGGATTTGTCCAACAGACCCATAGCATGAGTGCTAGTTAAACCCTTTAAAGATTAGGTTCAGGTGGCGGAGATCTATTCTATGAGTTTCCAAAATTGATTTTACCATTATAGTTGGGATTAATTGTCTTAAGCAGGCAAGCATACAAGCGTAAATGTAAGCACACATCATGATATGTAGAATGGCATATAATGCTATATGATATTTGGATGGCATGGCATATACATGGCATGTGAAATAGTGAAAAAGTAACATGGAATATGCATGACATATGAACATGAATGACATATCATATGCATGATATGGTAACTTAGCATGATATATTAGCATATAATCATGATAAATAGCACGTATAGCATAATACGTTAGCATTTTTGGATCGTATTGGTGTTATAGGTGTATGGTGTATGCATGGCACATGAAGTGAGTGGCATGGCATATGCATGACATATGAGATGGATGACATGGCATATGCATGGCATGTGGAATAAATGGCATATCATATACATGATATGTGAGATGATGCAAGACATAACATATAGCATGGATGGCATACCATATGCATGGCATGTGAAATGAATAACATATCATATGCATGATATGTGAGATGACATATAACATGACATATGCATGGATGGCATACCATATGCATGGCATGTGAAATGAATGACATATCATATAGATGATATATGAGATGACATATAACATGACATATGCATGGCATGTGAGGTGAATGACATATCATATGCATGGCATGTGAAGATGATGTATGGCATATCATGTGCATGACTTCTGGAATGATGTATGGCATGGTATATGTATGACATGGCATAGTGAATGACATACCATATACATGATATGTCAAGTGAATGACATACCATATGCATGATATGACATAGCAATATATGTGTGTAATGGCATGGCATATGCATGACATGATATAGTGATACGTATGTGAATTGGTATTCAACATGGTATATGTTATGATATACGGTGTGTCATGGTATATAGGATAGCATGGCAAGTTACGCGTATTGCATTGTGTATTGGCGTATTTGGATTGTATTGGCATATGCATGGCATGACATAAAAGTGTATGATGTGTCATGTGACATCGCATGCGACATGATGACATATATTTAGCAAATATAAATCCATCCACAAATAAAAATACCGAAAGGCCGGTGAAAGGGATCGAGGAGAATGAGGGATACATGTGGTATTTAATGCTAAATCCTAAAATGGGGAATAATGCTATTTTATTACAAAGGATCTTCATTGGTACAAAAATCCAAGACATTTAGTAATGTCTCAACCTCCTTAGGAAATTTCCACCTCGGGTAGTAAGATGGCATGACATGGTGATGCGGCATGTGACATGATGATGTGACATGTGGCATGATGACATGACATAATGGCATATGACATGTGGCATGGCATGTGACATGATGACATGACATAATGGCATTTGACATATGGTGTGGCATGTGACATGATGACATGGCATAATGGCATATGATATGTGGCGTGGCATGTGACATAATGACATGGCATAATGGTGTATGACATGTGGCATGGCATGTGACATGATGACATGACATAATGGCGTATGACATATGGCGTGGCATAATGGTAAAATATTCATGAGTTACTATTCATGAGTTACTATTCATCATGGCATGTGGTATGATAACATGGCATAAATGGCATATGGCATGTGACATGACATATCAGCATATGACATGACATGATGGCATAATATTCATGAATTACTATTTATGAGTTACTATTCATCATGGCATATGGTATGATGACATGGTATAAATGGCATATGATATAGCATAGTAAAAAGCTAAACATGGTAGTAAAGCTAAATAAAACAATAAGCTAAACATAGCAGTAAAGATAAATGAAGATAATAAGCTAAACATGACAGTAAAGCTAAATTAACTTAAAAAATTGAAGGAAGAAATGACTTACCAGGGCTAGAAGTTGCTCCACCAAAATTCGTAAAAACATAGGATTTTAGTAAAAATTTAATTAGTCGCTAAACCTAATTAAAATTTTACTTAAGTTATATCATTTATATGATATTGTATATCATTTATGTGATATATTGTGTATTGGAAGAGGAAGGCTTGGCCTTGTATTTATAGTAGCCTTAGGAGGGGTGTAAACCATGGGATTGGCAATGTAGGTGTCGCACCCTAAATTTTGAGCCTCTCGGATCGATTGGGATGAACAGGGTCTATTCTATCATTGTTTGCCTTTACGGGCGTTCCTGGTTCACCCTGGTGCGGTTCAGGGTTCGGTTTAGGGTTGATTGGAGTGTCTTTTAGCATTTGGAGGCTCTTACCCGTTCGGGTATGTTGCAACTTACCCGTTGGGGT
>CANYBF012822577.1:0-49556 GCA_948192965.1 Dalechampia spathulata | reverse complement strand
AACCACCATTAGGCTTAGAGTGGGTCCCCATACGACGAGTTTGCGATGTATCCCTGACGTCACAGTTAGTGGTTCTCTTAAAGGGTCACTGTCTGTGTCGTGGGAGCATGTCCGCCTGGGTATGGGCTGGGTGTGACAAATTATATTTATTAAATTCAACATAAATTATAGATAACTTAAATCGATTCATTTAATCAACTCATTATTAATCGATTCATTTATAATCAAGTACATTTTACATAATAATCAACATCATAGTAATGGAAAATTGGATTATTCATGTAATATTTTCATATTCTCGATCAAAAATTAGAAAAAATTTATTCTTAAAACCTCAAATTATCATGATTTATTTCAACAATCCCTAAACTTTTATCATGTTATATTAAACTCTTAAAATTTCTATTTGTTTATAAATTGAGCCCTCGAACTTTTATATTTGCTTTTTATTGAACCCTTAAACTATATCATATTTACTTTTATGGAATCACAAACTTTTACTAAGTTGTATTACACCACCGTAGGTTTAAAAAATTCTTAATATTAACTAAATAATAGTACAAAAACTCAACGTAATAGAATAAAAATTTAAGATTTTAATGAAAAAATTTGGGATAATTGTAGATTTTAAAAATGTGTTTTTCCTTGAATATTTAATAATAAAACTATGCATGTATTAATTGAAATCATCAAATAATATAATACATACAAATCATCATGCATGCCTTATGACTATGTGGTAAAATTATATATATATATATCCACGAGTGCAAAAAATAATTTAATTTTGGTTTTGTGAAAAAGGGAAATTCCCACGTATGCCGTAATCTAATTTCCATAAAAAATTAATATATTCAAATTCAAGACGTATAATCTTGATCCCAAATCAAAATTCAGAAAAGAAAAACCCTAGTTATACTAAGTACATCCGATTATACTTTTCTGTTTCATTTTAAAAATATATTTAATATTTCTGATTATAGTCGCATTACGAAACAGTATAATAGTTAATATTTTGACTTTCAAATTATATTGTTTGATGATATTTTAAAATATAATAAAGTTTAAACGTTAAATAAATGTTTCATGAAAGAGTTAATTTCTCCAAATTAATGTTTTATATTTAATATTATAAATTACATAACTAATTTGAACATAATAATTCGTACATATTTTATCATCAAATCATATATTAAATTTATTATAATCAACAAATAAACACTAATGATTAAGATTTAAATATAATTTCTAAAATGATTTATCATTATTATAATTATTAATTTTATTGAATAAAACTTAAAATAATATATATTTCATAGAATTTCTAAATAATATTATAATGAAATACCTGATAATTTTGAAATCGGTATTTGAAGATTTAGAGATAAATTTATATCAAAAAAGTAAATGAATTAATAATGATATAATAATATTTAAAAGAGAATAAAATAAGTCAAGAACTGAAAAAAAAAGTATAATGAATATGTTGTATTGAGATTGAGATTAATTACAAGTGTATAAATATATATATTTAAGATAATTAATAAGAAACTAGTTTGAGAAGAAAAGGAGATGATTCATAAGAAACAGTCAACCAAGGGAGCAGTCTTACAAACCCTAAACAACTCAACATCATTCTCGTATGGAGTCAAATTCAAATCCAAACACAAAACCCTTTTGCTATTCGATTTCTTCATTGCAGGATCAGCCATGGTAGCTATAGGGTTCACCGCCATCTCTGTACTACTCGTCATAGAAGAAGAAGAATACGAAGAAGAAGAAGAAGAATCATTATTACTATGCATGGGCGCAGCTCTATGCCTCCTCATATGACCACCCAAAGCTTGCCCTACAGCAAACTCCATTCCACATATAGAACATTCATGACTCTTGGGTTTTTGCACCGTTCCGGTCTCTGCAAAATCACCACCGCCGGCTGTTAACCTTGGCTTTTTGTGGCTAGCACGATGGCCACCTAGTGCTTGAAAAGATGGGAATTGACGATTACATGTCTTGCATTCAAACACACGATTAGATGTATCGATGCCATAGCTTTCACTCTTCGTAGCTTCAAAACATGGAAAAGAGTTGACCATCTGTCTTCCTTGTGACAGTAACATCAAGCAATTCGCCAATGATAAACTATCCATCTCTGCTTCGAAATAGCTTCTTTTCATGGTAGAAAATGTATAAAATTTAATGGGTTTTTGCTAATTTTTCTTTTCTTTTTCTCTGGTTTAAGTGCGACAAGGAAGAAAACTATGAAAAGGAAAGAGAAAACTATGTATTAATGTTAGGGCAACAGGTACTTTATATAGTTTAGGTAATGGTTAAGTTAACTTGCTCAGCATGCCAACTTTTTGTTCTTTGGAAAATTAGGTATGATTTATTATTTAGGATTTTGAATAATTAATACATATTTAATAAAAAGTATTAATGGATTTCAGTTTGATTTATGAATCGAATTATTTTGATTCATAGAATGGAATATTTTCAAATACAATAATATTTTATTTAAATAAGATTTTGAAAGTCAATATTTTAGTTAAAATGATTAAAACATTCATTTTAAAAAATAGTAATTTTCAAAAAACATAATAGACGGCTTAAAGAAGTTAATCATGACTAATTAGGGTTGATTTTTTACAAAAAATGTTGACTTTCATAGTTGACTTTATTTAAATGCCGATAAGACCCTTGTTTCTAGATGGGTAAGGCAGTGACTTGGATGGGATATTTTGGGGAGTAAAAGTAGTTGGAGTAGATGTGCATGAAGTGAAAATAAATAATGGGAGCACGGAACGTAAGCATGACCGAGTGGCTGAGCCAATGCGACCGAGACCGGGTCATGGGCTGAGTGCGGTGAGTTACGTCTCTTAGAATCTTCATGACTCTAAAATTTCGCTGACCGATTTCTAGATTTTTATTTTTATTTATTGTTTTCATTTTCTAGAAATTTATTTTCTTCTTTGCTCACTTCGTTTGAAACGAGATCTCTAATAATATTTATAAATGATTTTATGTTTTTAATAATATTTTAATATAATAATAAAAAAATATGTATAGAGAAAATATAATTAAGAGGATAATTTGAAAAAAAGAACAAAAATAGCTAATTTTATTAACTGTTTTTAATTTAGATGCATGAATTTGACTTCATGTATGAATTCAGAAAGTCAGTAAAGTTCAAGTCGGTAAGGTTTTCTGTTTTCCATATTTTTAAAAATTATTTATATTAATTTATATTTGATTACATATTTTTTATATCAAAAAAATAAAATTATATTAAAAAATATACAATATATTAATAATTAATTATTAGTCATTATCTTAAAAAAGAAATGAAATTATCATTTTGTTAAAGAAAATATATGATAATGGGACTTGAAATTGAAGGAGGATGGTACAACTTTTAGTTTTGATTGAAATTTTACATAAATAAAGTGGAAAAGGCTTAAACGAAGGAATTGACGTGGCTTTTCAAGAATCGATAGGTTCGAGTTAATTTTAAATTTTTTTATTTTAAAAATATTTAAAATTGAATTAATTAATATTTTAAATTATGTTTTTATTAGTTTAGTTTTTAAATTAAAAATTTTAATTTTATTAAATTAAATTAAAATCAAATATTTCGATTTGAAGGGAGTCATGTATGATGTTACCCACAGATTAAGAGAACGAAAACTGAGAAATAGAAAACCTCTAATCCAAGGCTTTCTGCATAGCTTGGCAGAGAAGAAACTAACGGATGACCTTCTCTTAGAAGAACTCCAAAAGGTAGCCCCTTTTTTTCTAAAATAAAAAAAAAAGTTATAAATTTGATTTTAGTAATTTCTGAATTTTCTATTTTAATATTTGAATAATTTTCATATCGATCATTTTTTTTAGTCTAAATGATAATTTAATTTATATTTTACTTCATATTTTCTTAAATTTTAGTAAATAAATATGCATCACAAAATTTAATAATCAAATTGTTAATTATATATATATATATATATATATATATATATATATATTAATGTTATACATTTTACTTTTTTCATCTTTTAATCAATATGCTTTAAAATTATTATAATCTTTTAAAACATTTTGATGATATTTTTTATAAATCATGGTTAATATGGTGAACTTGTTTGGATTGACATTTAAATAATGAAAAATATAACTAAAATATTAAAAGTTCAGACTTTTAATCAAATAATGAAATTATTCATAGATGAAAGTAGAAAAATACAAAAAGAAAAATACAGATACTAAATTTATCATTATTCTAAAAAGAAAATAAGTAATTAAGTATCATTATAAAAAAATGAAATTTTTATTGAATTCACTAATATAAATATACAATTATCAAATGATGATATTGTTGTATTTCAAAATCACATGAAATTAATAAAAATTTAAATTTAAATTGATCGATTGAGTAAATGGATATAAATATTTATTGATTGAAATATTATAAATTGTTTGTATTTCAAATAATATAAAATTCACTAAAAAATTTACCTCAATTCCCACACTACCAGCATCGGTTCATGTAAATATAATATTTATATATATTCGATCAAATTAATTAAATTGTATAAATATCGAATAATAATCATTTGAAATAATTCAACTTTAAAATATTATATAAATAAATAATCATTAACTATTAATAATTATTTATCCAATTAATTTACTAAATAGTACTAACTTAATATTGTTATTTGATCATTTGGTGTAATTAATCTTAAAATATCTCAATTAATTCAAATTTATTTTGATTAATTAAATAATCAAATTGATTAAATCAAGTTAAACTAAATTATTTGAAATTATGAGATGATTAATAAAGAAGTAGCAAAAGTCAAATAAAAGAAGAGATGTTCATGAAAATGATCAACTTTATATTTTATATTCTATAACTTTTATTTTTTGATTTTGGATCCAAGGTTCAATCTCCATCCTTTTTGTTTATAATAAATATTGATATTTATTTTCCATAGGTTTATCTAATTATTTTCATAAATAATTTGATTTTTTGGATAATTTTTTAAATAAAACTAAATAATCAAATAGAAAATATCAATTATATTATAGGAATTAAAACTATATGATTGAATAAATTCTCTTTTATTTATTTATTTATTTATTGTGGACTTTTCTCCTTTCAAATCAAATAAGATCTATTATATCATATTTAAAGAATTTTATAGTTCAAACTGAAAATTATTGCTTATTATTAAATTGATTACAATCCTTTTTTATCTATAAAGATCCTATCAGTGTTTTTTACTTCTAATAGAATACAAATTATATCATAATCATTCTTCATCGGTCTATAATAAATAATCTTATTTTTAAATTTTTAAATTTATATAAAAATAATTTATTTTTTTTGAAAATAAATTTTTATATTAAATTTGTATTAATCTGTCTGAATCCATGTTAAACCTTTCTATGAAACACTTATAAATATTTTTAAAAAATTGAATATTTTTATGATTTTTACGATAACTCCATATTTTAAAAGAATTTTATCTGTGTTTTATTTTTATTTTTATTTTTTAAATTTCCCAAGACGAAGTTAATAAAGTAAGTGAGAAGTTGAAGCACAGCGAGCGTCAGTTTAGAAAAATTCTATTTAAATAATGAAAAATAATTATTATTTATGGTTAGAGATCTTAATTCAAAAAATTATAAATATAATTAATTCTATTTTTACACCTCAAATTTTATTTTTATTATTTTATCATCTTAATTTATTTAAAACATATTATATATATATATTATTTCTTTTATGTTTAAGGTAGATATATCACACATAAGTTTCATTTTACCCCTAAATTTTTCATCTTTTATCAATTTACCTCTCAATTAATCAAGAAGTCAAATTTTGTCAATTTATCTTTTAAATACATTTCATTTAGTTTATCCAACTTTTTATTTCTTTTATCAATAAATATTTTAATATTATAAATTTTTGTTTATTTTAATGAGAATTGTTAATTATAAAATATAATTGCATAAATATAAAAATATATACTAAATATCAGTTTTGCAATATTTTATAATTTCACTTATATATTTTTTTATCTTTTTATTATGATACATAGAAAATTTAATGAACTCTGTTCAAGCTTGATTAAATAATAAAGAATTATGTTTAAACTAGCTCATTTATGATTTTAATATTTCAAATAATAAAAATGTATTTCAATTTGTTTTGAAATAAAAATGGATATTAAAAATATACAAATAAAAAGAAAATAAATACATATTCTTTTTTTTATATGTCATTTTGATTGTGTTAAAATGAGAAAGTATAAAAAAATTATTAATTCTTAAAAATAAAAAATTAAATAAATTTATTAACTTTAAAAAATGAAAATATATAATATTATATTTTAAGTAAGTTGAGGGTGTAAATGATAAAAGTTAAAAGTTTTAAACTTAAATATTATAATAAGTATGGAGATAAGATAAAAAAAATTATATTTATTTTTAGATAATTATATATATTATAATATATGTACAATGCATATATCTACTTCATTAATATAAACGAGTAAAATAAACAGTCTATATAATATGATAAAATTTAAAAATCAGATGTGAAAATGAAAAATTGTAATAATTTAAAGATTTATTAAAATATTTTTGATATAATATTATATGAGTGTAGGATGTTGTATTAAAATCATTATTTCTACGATAATTAAATTATATGTATTTTATGATAAAATTATTTTTCCAGAATAAATAGATTGATTATTTTTTTGATAAAATTCCACCCTTCTCTCAAAAAGGTGATGTTATTTTTATTTTCTAGATATATTACAAGGATAATATTATTTTATTTTTTAAAATTTTATATAAATTATTTATCAAAAAAAATATATTTATTCAATTGCTTAAGTTTTAGAATTTTAATATAATAATTCTAAAACTTACAATAATTAAATATAATTAATATCGATGATTTAAAAAAAATAAGATAAAAATGATTATATTAATCATGTTTTCTAATTAAAATGCAAAATAAAATAAAATAAAAATTTATTTTTGGATTGAAAGGAGTAATTGTTTACATTAATTAATTATAGACTATTTTTTTAAAATAAAAATCAAAGATTAAACCTCAAAATTTTATAATATATTATTATATAATATTTCATTAATTGGTAAGGCCGGAAGTCTTCTAGAATCAACAAATCAAAAGATTATTTTTTAAAAGAAACGGAAATTAAATAATAGAGAAATAAAAAGATTATTTATATTCAATTATCTTCTGGAAGTGATTACTTAGCCACCGCAGCCAAACTATATTCTTGGATCTAGAAGGTCATCTTTACTCTCATGGAAAATATTATTTATTTTTTCAAAACAATTTAATAATTAATTATCAAAAATCTCTTCATAATCTATATTTATATCATTTTTTAGTATGATGATCTAAAAATCATTAATAAAATATAATTAATAGAGATTATACGAAAAGTAAAAAAATAAAAATAATTTGTTGGTTAATTTTTTCTTTATAAATTAATTATTTTTATTCTTTCAATCCCTTTCTGGATCCCATACGGAGGTAAGACATATTCATTTTATTATGAAAATATTTTAATAAAATTTATTTGTCTTAATTTTCAGATAATTATATTAAAAATTTAAATTTTGTTTGAATTTCCTTCTTAATCAATGATAATTGTAACATTATCATCGTATCGTATTATCATACTATTACCACATCATATTTTATATAAAGTTAAAAAATATTATCTTTTTTAAGATGAATGAATATAATATTTTTATATATCATGATATAGCTGAAAAAATATAAATTAAGCTTTAATATTATTGTACCATATCACATATAATATATTGTAAGAATTAATATCTTAATATGTTTAATGCTGCAAAAAAAAAAAACTTATTTTATATATTTCATAAAATTTTTAAGTTCAGGTATTAAAAAAGTTATAAAAATTAAAATTTTAATATATTTTATTTCATTAATTTAAGCTTGGGATATTAATTTAATTATTATCCATTTATTAATTCTTAGCATAATGACAATAACATGTTGGAAAAATTACATCAAAAATATAATAATCACAAAATATAAAGTTGTTATATAATTTAGGATTTATTATTAATTATATATATATATATATATATAATAGTATAATTCGATTCAAATTAAAAACTAAACTAATTAAATTTGATTTAAAATTTTTAAATTTAAATAATATTTGATTTATTATTAAAAAATAAAAATTTTTCATTTTAAAATCAAAATAATCAAATGAGATTCATGAATTATTATATATTTAATATCAATTATGCTCTGCCCTATATTAGTAATGTTAAGTCAAACTCAATCAGGAAACTAATGACATATAAAGCACTTGATCAAGTTAGCGTATAAAGTTAATTAGACATAATTAAGATGGCGCTTTCAAGCTAAGAAATCTGAGGATCATTGCATAAGATTCCATAAAAGGAATCGGAGAAAAGGGAATATCTAGAGGGAGTGTGCAAGAATCTGTGTTCAACAATATTCCCTCCATACCATGTTAATAGACATGATATCATTGTAAGTTTCGATCTAAACTTAACCGTACTTCAACATTAAGTTATTCGAGATCGATTACATGAATGTGGTTATATGGTGACAATCATTCTCTAGAAGAAGATTGTAAAGAAAACTGCAAACTCTGTTAGTTAAGGGATGCAGGAATATGAGAAACTATAGGCATGATTCGGAGTCGAAAAGCTTATGCATCCCTCTCCTCAAGTCTCGGAGTCGAAAAGCCTATGCATCCCTCTCCTCATGTCTCTTCACCTAATGTGTTATGGTTGTGATAAAACCCCCAAACTGTAAATGCAGTTTTCATTTGTCTAAACTAATCAATACAATCATCTCATGTCAATCTCAAAACCACAAATTTAATTACTTTCACTTCCATGAGGTTAGCATTTGCTTATCCGAATCGATAGTCGATAATCAATAGTGCAGATCTTGATGTGTTTTGTTTCAGCATTTCAATCCTGAATTCAAGATCTTAAATTGGAGCTTCTCACTATGAGTTCGTGATCATCAATCAAGTCTCAAAAATCGAAGAAACATATCGTAATAAACCAAGTTTCAACATTTTCCGGAAGATTGTCAACCTTACATCTATAAAGCCATAGCTAAATACTCCCAAGGTCCCATAAAAGCACATTTCCAGGATACTTAAGAGACATGATTTTAACAAGCACATTTGTCTGCAAAAGAAACACAAGCATATCTTCACCATTCCAATGGTTACAACAAGCTTTTCAACCAGATCAAAAAGCTTGATTTGATCACAGAACGATCAAAACATCGTCTGTTAAATCATCATACTTCTACAGAATATCATATCAATTTCAGATTTTCAACTAAGCCATTCGCATTACAATACAAAGCTATCCCAAATGAACAAAACAATGGTACAAAATCAAGAAACGAACCAGATAATCATCAAAAGAAAGCATAAACATAAATGTTCATCAAATTTATGAACGAACTAACTTCATTATTCAAATGGGTTTTAAGCATTTTTGTTCCATTTCATTCATTTTCAAATCAAATTTCAGAACTGTTCGTATATGCAGAATCAACATCAGATTCCGTTCAATACCCATAAACTGAAATACCATGCCAAGCACATTATTTTCTTTACAATCAAACAGCTCTTTGGTCAGTCTCTTCATCATCTTCATGATCATCATTCTTCAAAGAAACCCTAACTTCCATTAAATCTTTAAACAACAAAAGCTTGAGTGGATTATTCTTTATCATTTTGATGCAATTTCCCAAACTTCTGTTTAAAAGAATCTTGCCTCTGTAACCACATCATATGCCCCTTCAATCCCAAACAAAGATCAAACAGAAGCAAAAAAAAAAAAAGAACAGAACTTCAGAATTTCATTGTTAAAATGAAGCCATCAAGCAATTAATAATCATTTTTTAAAAATATAGTTCACCTGAAGAGCAGCAGCCCATCCAATGAGAAAAGAAGCGAACCAGAATTTCTTGTCTTTTAGTAATTGCTTTACTTCCATTTGGTTTGAGTAAAACCCTAACCCTAGAAATTGTGCCCAATTGGGAAATTAATCTATTCGTTTATCAGGGTTTTGGGATTGGGGTTCCAGTTTCAGCTAACCCTAACCGGATCTGGATCTGGAATTGGGTTTAAATTCTTAACTGAATCGGTTTAACCCAAAATCAATCTTTTAAAAAAAAGAAAAAAAGAAAAATTTCTAGAAATTTGTTTTTCATTTTTAGTAAGTCTTTATTTGTTTACATTTTTTCACTTGCTTTTTATAAAATTAATTTATTTTTTCAATTATGAAAAGAATTTTTTTTATATTAAAAGTTATGGATTAATAAATAAGATAATTATAAAAATAACAGATTTCTTGAAAACAAATAATACTTCCTAATTTCACAATAATTAATAAAATATTAATTATTTTACTTCTATTAATCATTTTACTATTAAAAAAATATATATTTATTTTTTGTTATTTTTTATAAGACAGAAGGAATATTTTTATTTATTTATTTATATATCTTATTAATACTAATTTATCATTCCATACAAGTAATATTGAATATGATCATGCTTATCATTTCATATAAATAATCCTACACAGAATCATAATTACAAGAGTTGTCTGATCACAATCGAATTACTAAGAGAATATCTAACATACAAACAACTCTTCCGACGGTTAAACATAATCATGTTTATCATTTCATATAAATAAACTTATATGAAATCACAGTTACAAAAATTTTCTGATCGGAATTGAATTGTTAAGAGATTTTTAACATAGACATGATCAGCTACTCTAATATAATCATGTCAAAAATGTCTTCTAACATCTACATATGTAATATGAAGTTGAACCTCTCAGGCTTGGGATTTGTTAAGAAGCTGACAAGTTGCTTTACAGCTAGTTCTGCTCCCATCTTTTTCCTCAGATATCATATCATCTACCAGGGTGCAGCAGCTAGGCTTTCAAATTGGCGCTTGATTATCAAAATGTCTGCAGAATCTTTCATGTTTGCTGCACGTTTCTTGCCCAATATGCGAATCATCTGGGCGCCTTCGGTTTTCCTTGTTATCCTGTCATCTTCCGAATTCGCTATTTCATGATCACACTCTGCAATATGCTGACTATGAGCATTTGCCAACTGATCCTTTAGCTGTTCATACCTGTCTTTTATTGACAACAAGGTATTGATGCGGTTTGATACTGCCTTGACATCGAATCCATGTGATTCGAGATTTGCAAGAACTTCTAAGTAGCTCTGGAAATCAATTATAGGATCATCAACTTGCAACTTGGATGTCTTCTCTACCAACATGGCAAAAGTCATCATATGACGCATAGCAAGCCCTTCACGGTTTGCTTCTTCAAATTCAAACAACGGACTAAAATGTGGTTTCTGTGGCAAGAATCGGAAAACTTCCATGGATTCAATGTCCCCCCAGACGAATGAACGCTTATGAAAAGGCATCTCATGACACATGACAAGCTCTGCGTCTCGACAATCTCTGTTATTGGAAGGTCCTGCAGAACAATCATAGTTGTACAAGTGAGCAAATGATAGATCAGAAAATATTAAACTAACAAGGAAAAAAGACGAATGTTAAGGTGGCAATTTACCAGATATATACAGTGTTATCTTCTCTCTTATTTCAGTGCCCGCATTGGTGGCAGATTCACAAATTTGTTGCTGATAATCCTTGTCATGATTATGAGACACTGGCATCTCATTGAACACCTTATCCTGCATGTCAATGAGAATATTGTGTAGCAAGCAACATACAAATATTATTCTTGGTAATCTATTCTTATCAGGCAGCCACATCACTCCATGAATAATTCTCCACATTTCCTTCAGTCTTGCCAATGCGGCAAGCGCAACTAATCTTGTTGCAGAATGTTGCTTGTTAAACTCGACCTGATGTTCCTGGTCTGCACGTTGGTAAGGTGTAAGTAACCATGACATAAGGGGGAACCCAGCATCCCCAATAATGTATTCTCCCAATTGTGTTCCACCCATAAGCTCCATCTTTTTCCCATTCAGCCTTTTTCCTTCTTCCGAAAGTTTAAAGAAACTTGAGTTTCGGAGCACAAGGGCATCACTTAAACTACCTGGATACCCAACAATAACATCACGGAACCTCATGTCAGGGTCTACAATTGCTTGCAAAATCATACTGTGGTTCTTCTCCCTATCAATCCATACATCATTTGAATGGTCGACTGCGGGCAGAGTCATGACAATGTGTGTCATGTCAATCACACCGCAGCAGTTGGGGAGACCATGCATCTTCTCAAACTTGGACTTTATGGCTGCCATTTCTGCTTCAGTCGAAGGCCAGCAAAGATGGTGGAGCCCTCGTTCTTCCATCGCTTCCACAAACCTCCACGTTACATGAGAAACAGTTGATTGGTTAACCCTAAACGAATCACCGATGCTTGATAATGATTCACCAGAGCTAAGTCTTCTAAGAGCAATGGCTACTTGGTCATTTGGAGATAGTGGCTTCCCATTCGTACCAGTCAAGTTACAATGCTTGGCCTTCAGATTGTCATTCACAAGTGAACAAATGTAGTTGAATGTCTTTCTTGAAATTTTGAAAACAGATTCAAATTGTTTTGAATTTTTTGATCCAGATAAAGGCCCTAACAAAAGGAAAATAGATTCATGAACAACGCCCGTGGATCTTAGACAATCATATGTTGGAAACTTGCAAGTGAAACAAGTAGTCAGAAGACATCAACCAAAAACTAGGGGATGTTAGGTCTTGTAACATATTTAAAGAACATCAAAGTCAATACAAACGACAAAATTCATTAGTACAGATAAACTGAGAAATATTACATGTTTGATATTAAGCCTAGTGACTTACAGCAGGCAGCACAACCGTTCAAGATGAAGCAAACTTAAAGACATTCTTAGCGCATCAATTTTAATATGTAACAATCACATTTTTCAGCCGAAATTTGGAGAACATTCATGATGCCTGCAGGAGCAAAAAGTTCACCAAAGGGAGAACAAATCCTCTCCCATAATATTGGGACAAAATTACTAGGACTGGATAAATATTGCAGAAAACTTGTGCTTGCTGCAAATGCTGTTTTCGAAGATCAAAATCAAGCACTAACATGATGAGTATAAGAGTGTACTAATTCAACTCTTCAAATGCTGTTAACAATTAAACTTCGACTATGTAATATAATGAAATTCCAATTCAATGCCATAACTTTTCAGCAACTTATGTCCGAAGTTAATGAGAAATCAAGAAAGCCAAGTTTCATGAGAAGCTTAAGAACCTTTAACAAGCAATATTGCAAAAATTGTGCACATTAAACTAACGATTCATGTCATAAGTCCGCTATCACTCTTTCATCACAAGTAACGATGTGAACTTTTAATGGGTTAGATGCAAATTTGTTTGTAAACCTCCTTTCTGGCAGGTGTTTTTCATATTCAAAGGAAAGCAATAGTTAGTAACTAAAAATGTAAAAAGAAAAGAGCATTAATTAGCTTCAATATCACAACTTGTGATCATGCAAAGTTTCTTCTAATGCAAATTTATGTCGAGTCAGGTGTTTATGAACTTTGACACCATAAGCAGATATTTCTCACATTATCTATTGAGAAACTCGTAAGATGAAAGTACTAGATGATCAATTGTTCTTTATTGTCCTCACTTAAAACTATCATGCTGGTAGGACCTTCAGCGGCATCGAGAACATGTTGGAAGCAGACATACCAAACACCAATTTCCACAGATACTCCAACAAGAGATTATTCCATCTACTTTACACAAGCAACATGAACTCAAGTTACGCACACCAACCTAGCTTAAATTGAACCTTCAGTGCATATTCAGCTTGGAACTGTAATTGCAGAATTTATTTTCTTGAAGAAAATTTGATATGGAGGGCACAAAATCACTCATACATATGAAGAAATGCATACGAGAAGGAAACAAATCAAGCATGAGGTGTCTTGAACTTGTGTAAGGTTCTCATGGAGATAGATATGCATCTATGCAGAAGAAAGGATAAACTAAGAAAGATTCATTTGTATTGTTTCAGTTCCATCTTCTTGTCAGTCAGGGAGAAGTAAAATAACAAACGAAGAAGTTTCACTTTCCAAATAGATAAAAGAAATTACAAAAACAAAAGAGAAGTAGAAGAAAATGAAGAAGCAAGATAAAAACCAAAAGGCCAGATGATAGAGTTAGCTAAGAGAGGAAAACCAATTCCATTCTTAACCAATAAAAGAGACTGCACAAACACAATAATTTCATTACTAAACAATTCAACCATCCATCTCCTTTAATCCCACTTGACGTAGAAAGCTCCCAGCAAAACTTCATTATTTTCCTAGGGAATTACAAGAAACTCTTCACTAACATCAATCAAACTACTAGACCAACTACACTAAATGCCATAAACAAAGCATAATAAACCTAACTAGTGAAGTTACAACCAGCAAAAGCGTAACATTCTAAACTTTAAAATGACAAAACCACCTCAATTCAACTAAAGCCTTAATCCCAAGTTACTGGACTTTTTGCATTCCTTACGGTTTTGGGAGACATTCTCACGGGAGAGCCATTGTACAAAAATTCAACAAAACCTCAATAGCACATCCGATCGGTACAAGAAAAGAAGCACAAACAGACAATAAGAGCAAGACAATTACTAACACAATTCCAAAAGAATGCATAAGATATGAACAATACCTATCAGTAAAGAATGTGAAATACTGAACCAAGTTACCATAAACTCAATCTGACCCATGTAACGAAAAATTATCAAATGTAAGAAAAACACAGCAAAAGTCTTCAAGAAATACCATATTATAAAAACTAACAAAAGAGCAAACACAAACAATATAGAATCAACCAAGGAACGAACAAAATCTTGATAAAAAGAAATCGATAAGAATGAAACAGGAGTAAAATGCAGAACCTAGAAAGAGTAAAAGAATGCGGTACCAGTAATCCTCGTAGAGAAATCATCCCACCAATCCAAGGGTTGTTGTTGGGCGGCTTTGGGTTTGAAAGAAGACAAAGCAGAAGCCACCAACGCATTATGGTCAACCTTCTTCTCTGCTTTCTTCTTTCCCTTCAAACCTCTGACGGGTCCCATTTTTTTTCACTTTCACAAACCCAACTAAAGAAAGGACCGGAGGAAGTACGGGAAGAATCAGCAAGAAAGATCAAAGACAGAAACAGTGCAGAGGAAAGATGAGATTAGTGGGTTCCTTTTTTTCTTGCTAATAAGTGATCATGTGGGTGCCTTTTTACAGTAAAAAACATGCAATGATAATGAAGAAAGGAACCAAAGAGGAGAAGAGAAGGGGATTTGAGTTGAGGAGTGACGTTGAGAAAGACAATGTAGCCAAGGAAAATAGAGACAAGTTACTTGCACAAGCCATATATATATTATACATACATACATACATACATACATACATACATACATATATACAAATATATTATAATTATTACATTTCTACTCCAAAGTAGATTTTATAACTAAAACTGAACTTTTTTATTAATATTAATCATAAAAATAATTGTAATTTTTGAATTTTTTCCAAAAAAATTCACTATTATTATTATTATTATTATTTATTATTATCATCATCCAGTTAATTTGAAGTGTTTGCATTTAATTATTACTCAAACAAATATATTTCACAATTTCTCTTTGTGCATGGGATTATTTGGAACTTGCAATTCAAGTTATCTCATTATTTAAAACCCTTTTCTCATGGCTCATAAATTTTTAAAATAGTTTAAATAATTATATTGATGTTTATATTATTTTCATTATAGTTTTGATTCAAAAAGATTCAGTATATAATAATAAATTTGATATAGTGATAATGATTTCAATGATTTAAATCATATGTTATTTCTTTAATCATCAAATTTATACAGAATTTCATTCATCGAGTTGCTGAGAAGTAATGATTGATTCTATCAATAAAGATTTTGAGTTTGATTGTGATAACTAAATTACCTTGGACCTTGCTTCTACTTTTCCAATCATTCTCGATGCAGAGTTCATTTGTGCTGGCCTGCAGATATCTAACATTACTGGTTGACATACAAATCTCTGTAGGCTCTAGAACTAGTTCTGAGAACCCCTTTCTGGTTCTGTTTTCTGGCTTTAAGATCTTCATGATCAGCTTTCCTAGCTTCCATTTTTGCACTCTTCATTTAGAACCCTTTTCTGCATTGTTGTCCTGCAGATTTGGACTTGTAAACTTGCCATTTATGGTATTATTCAAGTTGCCGGTCTGAAGTTTGATGATGATGATGATACCGAACAATTTGATCAGAAACTTGGAGGAGAAGTTTCGAGTGATTTATCGTGAATATTTGAGGATGCAATATGGTATCTGAATGAGCATGGAAAGAGAGTTGCAGCATATCATCGGTCTCCAGAATAACTCTGATGGTGTGCGAGTAAGTTGGCGTAAACTTAATAGCTGATTTGAGGTTTCGTAGACAAATATCGAAAAATAGATAATAGTTAGAGAAGATTCCTGATAAGGCTAAACCGTTTCTGCTCATGAGTTAGGATCAAGTAATCTTGTTTAAGCCTTCAGGTTAAGGATTAAAAGGATGAAAGCAGCATCTTTACAACCCTACTCCCTGCAATGACCAGAGAGCATTTTGCGTGTCGGATGAACGCTTAATAAACCTTGTTTCAGATCCAGACGAGAAACATCGAAAACCTTTCGTACTGCATCAACCGGAACTTCAATACATGCATATCCTTCATCTGCATATACATCAGCTGCAGTTTTCTGGGATAATATAAAGCTCAGGAAATGAACAATCATGCAAGTTTTTCAAAGCAAAATTTAAAATTTAATAGAAATGATCATGTTTATACAACCATGTATTCAACTTAACTGGTATAACGCAAATAACTCAACCATACAAAATTGTAACATCAACTGCCAACGAAAATCGATATGCAATTCCCATGTTTAACTACCATATAAATGCTTAACTAGCATTAGAAATTGTTTCAGTAGTTTTCTTATTTGGACAAGCTGTAGAAATATGACCTTTCTGATTACATTCATAGCAGGTCCTCCTTCTCATCTTACCGCTGCTTGCAGTCACCCCACTGTTACCGGCTTCATTACCTGTATCTTCGTGCGTACCACTGCTTGCAGTCACCCCACCGTTACCAGCTTCATTACCCATATCTTCAAATGTACCGCCGCTCGCCCTTGCATCGTATTCTACTTCTGTAGCTGTGCCTGTTGTGGTTGGTGCAGCAGCTGCAAGTAATTTCGGGCAAGCTGAAGAGAGATGACCTTTCTGATTACACTCATAGCAGGTCCGCCTCCTCATCTTACCACTTAAGGTGCCCAACCCACCATTCTCGGCTTCATTACTTGTCAATGAAGGAGCCGGATTTGCATTTACTTTGCCTCCTTTCAAAGGAACTGCACAACTTATCTTAATGGGACGTCCGCATACAATCTGCTGATCTAACTTCAATGCCATCAACAATGAGCCATTGTCTGAAAAATCGACATGGCCATACCCTCGGAATTCCCCTGTTTCTTTATCCACACCCCAACGAATAGACGATATCTTGCAACCTGAGAAGAACTTTCTTAGGTCTTCCTCAGTTATGTCCCATGACAAATTCCCAACATAGATTCTATTGTACCCATCAATGACTTTTGGTGCAAAATCAGAAACCTTTTTGGCTTGAGGCGTTCGAGTCATTTTATACGGTTGAATTTTTAGATAAAATCCACCCCTGAACATCGTAAGAAGTTCAATAAGAACAATATGCAAACAAGGAACCACAATATTGACAGGAAGAGTAAAACAAATCAAATCATTTAGAAGTTACTCACATGTCAGATCCATCAAGAGCCAAGGCCCGCTTAGCTGCAGCTCCAGTCTGTAAGAATGATTTAAATTTCAAGCCAATGAAGCTTCATTTCAAATAGTTAGAAGTAAACTTCTAATGTGTTATATATGGACCATTTAATATGTGAGACAAAAACAGATATCGAATGTAAATCTGAGATCAAACCATTTACCACTGGAGAATGCTTTAAGAGAATTAAGCCAGCATAAGAGCTAATCAAATTCAAAGAACTATGATTACCTTGAAGCCAATTAGTGCAATTCCTCTGAACTTCCCACTGTCAGGAAACCTCATACAATCAACTTCGGTTATGGTGCCACAGTTTTCGAAGTAACTTCGAATATCGTCCTCAGTCGAATAATAAGGAATGCCTCCAACATAAACTTTTGTAGCAGATTCATCATTCATTTGACTGCAAAGAAAACAGAAAAGACATGAAAAAAGAAGTGTATAACAAAGCATCAACCTCTAAAGAATTTGATACTTCGAGACAATTGTAACATCAAAATCCCTACCAAAATGATCAGATAAAAATGCTCTAAAAGCTAAGAAAGTTACCTTTCATTAATTATATTTGTTGCCTCTTCGACCTCTTTTCCCTCATCACCTCCTTTCACCTCCACATTCTGTGTTTTCTTCTTCTTGTTATTCTTCTTCTTCTTTTTCTTTTTCGTCGCCTTCTTTGCCTCCTTTACCACGCCATTATCACCATTACCCGATAAATCCTTTTCTTTACTCTCTCTTTTTCTCTTCTTACTCTTCTTTGTATTCTCCTCTTGATTGTTTTCACCATTATGAACTTCACCCTCTAAACCCTTACCATTTTGTTCTTCAATTACGTCATTTTCTTGATCATTGTCCGTTTTACTTTTGTGGGCATCATTCAATCCTTGTAAAGATCGAAGCTTTCTTCTTTTTTCCCTTTTTGACAACTTTGAACTCTGTTTTCCTGCCGCTTCCAGAAGCCCTTGGAGCCTTGGATTTCCCTCTTCATTTATGTTGGATTCCTTTCCATTAGACTCAGTTGACAATACAGATTCTGCCTTGGCTCTTCTGATCACTTGCTTAAGCTTCTTGTTTGATAACACCATTGTTTCTCTGCAGGCAAAAACCCTAACTTTGAAGGTTTTTGACCTTCCCTTGCTTTTTTTAAAAAAATAAATAAATAGAATAAAATATTCAAACGCTGTCGTTTTGCTTTCTCATTACCGTTATTTAAACGGATAACGCACACTATCTTAACCAGAAAAAGGAAAATGGCAGCCTGTGCTTCCAGTTTCGGCCATGCCCATATTAAAGGTACCATTCAGTTCTAAGCTTTTTCTAATCAAATTTTATGTTTTCCTTAGCATAAATATTTAATCTTTTCTCAAACATTCTTCTGTTTTCTTTCTTTTTTTCCCTTTTCGACTGCTGTTTTTCACTTGGTTTGATTCATAATCTTGCTTAATTCCTTTTGGTAGAGTGGAAATCTTTATCGGAGAAGAAACACAAATTTAATTTCTCTGTAAGTAACCCTTAACCTGTTTTAACTCTGACCGATGATATGGATTAATGGGTTGTGATCGTAACTACATATGAATTATATGTATTTGCATCCCTTATATTAAATTACAAGTCTGGCTTAGTCTCTGGCTTATCGCGTGAATAACTGCAACCGTGTTTTATCTCATTGATGTAAAATGGCTAGGATTGTGTTGTGAACCTAACTGTAAGGTGCGGAACTTGATCCCTGCACCCAAGGTATGGGGGCTTTTAGTGAGGGTTTATATGGAACTGGTTCATAGCTAGCTTTTTGTGGCTATAATGCGGTTGCTGAAGCTATGATGCTGCTCCTTGGATTTCGCTAGAAGAATGGATAACTTGCACAAGTTGCCATAGATTTTGGAGCATTCATGTAGACTTCCGTTTAGAGGAAAAGGAACATGAATTTTATATGGGATGTTGATTTTGTTAAGAGGGTTAAACAGACATTGACTTATTGTTCCATGAATGTTCAGGGAAAGTTCAGCCTCTCAACTAGAAGAAATCCGTGTTATGATCGTCAAATTTCAAGGTCTAGCATCTCCGTGTTATGTTCTGCAGTAAATGTCGAACAGTTTTCGACATTCGAAGGCGTTACAGAGAGCTCATTAAACAATTTTGAGAATCTCCACGACATTAATATCAATGTAATGGATGCATCTGAAACTACCTCAGGTTTCATTCAGAGTTTGACATTGGCGGATTTAGACCCTGCCACAGCAAAGCTTGCAATTAGTATTCTGGGGCCATTCCTCTCAATATTTAGTTTCCTGTTCATTTTGAGAATAGTAATGTCTTGGTACCCTAAGCTTCCTGTTGGTAAATTTCCATTCGTCATAGCTTATGCTCCGACAGAACCAATTCTCGTTCCAACCCGGAAACTGATTCCGCCTGTTGGAGGAGTGGATGTGACTCCTGTAGTTTGGTTTGGATTGGTAAGCTTCTTAAACGAAATATTGCTTGGACGTCAAGGACTTTTGGTTCTCCTTTCTCAACAAGTTAACCAGTAAGCATACTTCAGTAGGCAGCAGAAATATAAATTCAGGTCTAATTCGGAATCGAGTCAGACTTCATGGTTGTAACCGAGTGAGCACTTATGTATTCTACCATGATATTGTTGATTGTTCTCTGCAGCAAATTGTGTTATTGGAATATTACGGAATTTATTATTATTCTCTTAAATTAGAACTTCTAAAAATAATTTATTAAGCAATTGAAAATATGGCAAACTATAATGGAATCAAGATAGAGCAAAGAAGATTGTTGCTGGTATGGTCAAGACTTCCCTCTGGCCTTTATAGAAACATAGAAATAGTTGTTTGCTTTACATGTATACTTCTTCACATTTCCAACGCTATTGAAAATAGTAATCATCAACTTACATTACAGCATTTCAAATTTCACTGATTCAGCACCCTAAGTTCCAATGCCATTAAGCCATGTAGCAACCTCATCGATTGGAGGCCTCCGTCGAGGATCCTGATCTAAGCATCTGCACGAAATTTCAAGCATTTCGAACAGCTGCCTCTCGATATCTTTACTCCAAATTGACGAATCGATAATCTCTGCCTCTCGTTTATCGTACTTCATCTGAAAAACCCAAGAAACTAAATCCCTGCAATTTTTACCTTTGCAAACTTCGACAGGCCTTCTGCCAGTAAGCAGCTCAAGAAGGACAACACCAAAACTGTAAACATCACCCCTGCAGGTGGCTGTTAGTGTTTGACTATATTCAGGAGGAATATACCCTAATGTGCCAACCAAATCTGTCGTAACGTGAGTATCATATGGCCGAAGTAATCTTGAAAAGCCAAAATCAGCCAAATGTGCTTCAAATTTTTCATCAAGAAGTATGTTACTAGATTTCACGTCTCGATGCACTATATGAGGCTCGCAGACTTTGTGAAGGTAAGCTAGCCCAGAAGCTGAACCTTGAGCTATCTGGAGTCTCACCTCCCATTTAAGAAATGAGGCCCCATCTGCACATTCATGTAGCCAGTAATCCAAGCTTCCATTCTCCATGTATGAGTAAATCAGTAATCTGTCATTACCATGACGGCAATAACCTTGAAGAGAAACTAGGTTCCTGTGTTGAGCCCTTGAAAGTGCTTCCACTTCAGCACGAAATTCCCGTTCCATCTGACAACAGTCCCCAGAAAGCCTCTTAATTGCAGCTTTGACACCATTGGGAAGGCTGGCCTTATAAACCAGGCCAAATCCACCACAGCCAATGATATTTGCTTGGTTGAAATTATTTGCAGACTTCAACAAGTCTCCGACTGTCAGATCCTTGCAGTCTGAATTCTGAAAAAGCACTACCTTGGAAGACCCAAGAGCGTCAGATAACCTGTGTGGCCGGCTGATTGCCTCATCCAAATCTTCAAATGAATCTTCAACATCAGCCCTCCTTGACATCTTAATCAAAACAATTGCAAGGATCAGTGCCAGCCCAACTCCTACAGTGATTGTTATCGCTAGGATGTGAGCTCGACCAAATCTTTTTTTTGAAGCAGATGAAGTGCCAGGCTGCAACATATTGGTAACAACATTGCAAGGAGAAACCATTGGTCCACACAGCCCAGGGTTACCCTCAAAGCTGGAACTCGGAAAGAGAGAGAACTGTCCTCCAGATGGAATTTGCCCCTTCAAGTGATTATTAGCCACACTAAATTTTGATAAAAATGTCAGCTTCTGAAATGATGGTGGAATTGACCCGTATAGATTATTGGAAGACAAATCCAAAACTTCCAAGTTCCCCATTTCTGAAATGGAACTAGGTATGGTTCCAGTAATATTATTTCTGCTCAAATCTAAGACATGAAGCTGTTTCAACTGTCCAATTTCAGGCAAAATTGTCCCATTTATTCTGTTGTTGCTCAATAATATTGAAGGGGGAAAACTGGAAGCTGTGTTGTACTGCAAACCACTAGTACTTTGGTTTCTCTTCACATAAAGTGGAATGCCAGCCGAAGAAGTGAGATTGTATGAACTGCAATTCATGCAAACAAGGCTCTTTAACTCGGTCAAACTTTTTGGGATCACCCCAGTGAGAGAGTTATTTGAGAAGTCCAAGTAGAACAAATTCTCCATCTGACCAATCCACGGAGGTATACTGCCATTTAAATGATTCCAGGACAAATCAAGAACCTGTAACTTCGTGCAACTTAATAACCAATCTGGGATTTGGCCCTTGAGAGCACAATTTCCAAGTCCCAAGACCATCAAACTCTCAAAGCCACCCACATTCCTGGGCATTTCCTCACCACCAAAGTTCATTGTGAGGATCAGAGTGGTGAGATTTTTGCACTCCTGCAGCACCGATAATGCCCCAGGCAGATCTGTAAAACTATTGTTTGACAAAGTGAGAACTGTGAGGGATGTGAGCTTTGCAAAACTCATAGGAATACGGCCAGACAACTCATTTTTAGCGAGGCTCAAAACTTTCAATTCATGGCAATCAGACAGAGAATTTGGAAGTTGCCCAGAAAAATGATTAGTGGCAAGCTCAAGCGTACAAAGCCTAGGCATAGCAGAGAAATTAAGATTGATTGGACCAGTTAAAGAGTTATTCCTAAGGTCAAGAACAGAAAGCTCTGAGCATAGTGCCAGTGAAGGAGGCAATGACCCTGACAAGCGATTAGAATGTGCAACAAATTGTTTTAGCTGTGTTAGGTTACCAAACACATCAGGAATATGACCTGAAAATCGGTTTCCATAAATAACAAAGATTTTGAGGCCAGAAAGCATACTCAATTCTTTACTTAACTGGCCAGAGAAATTGTTGTTGGAAATTGATAATTTCTGAAGAGATGACATTGAGTACAAGTAATCAGGAAGAGAACCTGAAAGAGAATTGGAATCCAAACGGAATTCCAGAAGAGATTTGCTGCAATTGTCTAGGCCGCCAAGATTGCCCACAAGATGGTTCATTGAAAGATCAAGAACCTGAATTCCTCTTGACAAGCTGCATAAATTAGAAGGTATTTGGCCGGAAAATGAGTTGTTGCTCATGTTAAGCACCACTAAATTCTGAAATCCGCCAAGTTCAGATAGATTCTCTTTGAACAAATTGCTAGAAACATTCAGTGACCGAAGAGATGACAAACCAGACAGCACCCCTAAAACCTGTCCTGACAGCATATTATGGCTCAAATCAAGAAACTCTAATTGCTTCAAGCTCGAGAGCTCCTCTGGCAATCCACCTTCAAGATGATTGTAAGAGAGATCAAGGGATTTCAGCTGATTTAAGCGGCCTAAAGACACTGAAATTTCGCCATTGAGACATTTTCTTGAAAGCATAAGCGAAGTCACTCTACTTTGAATAGAGTTATTGCCATTATTTCCGCAAACAACGCCGTCCCACTCACAGCATTTAGCTTTGTCAGACCAAGCAGCAGCAATGGATCCATTTGTGAGGTTTCCAGCAAACTCCTTCAGAGCCAAATAATCAGCTGGATCACAAGATCTGGATAGGGCTTTGAGACCAAAAGACCAACACACAAAGCAAGAAAATAACAACCATTTGAGAAAACGCATGTGAACAATCCCCACCACCATAACTACGGAAGCAAGAAGATTAGCCCCAGTACAAATCAACCACG
This sequence comes from Dalechampia spathulata, assembly GCA_948192965.1. Taxonomy (NCBI): domain Eukaryota; kingdom Viridiplantae; phylum Streptophyta; class Magnoliopsida; order Malpighiales; family Euphorbiaceae; genus Dalechampia; species Dalechampia spathulata. Next base: position 25,461 of record CANYBF012822577.1, on the reverse strand, counting down.
GAGCCAAAGCTGGTATCTTTTTTGAACAGGCAGAAACCAAATTGAAAGAAACTTGCACACTGACATCACAGAGAACCTCTAGGAAAAGAAGAAAGAAGCAATTTGCTAACGACCCTCTAAACCGGAAGTAAAAACAACAAAAAAATAACAATCCCCCACTAGAAATCAAATCTCAAGATCACTAAGAAATCCAGAACTCTAATTGACCTTTTAGAATTTTAAAAAAAAAAAAGAATGAACAACAAACAAACCAGTAATGCCAGTAGAGTAAAAAAAAAGAAACCTAGATCCTGCAAAATAAAAGGCAGATCAATAAGAATCATATCAGAATCACAAAAGAAAAAGAAAAGAGAAATAGACATGGGTATTTGAAAACAACCAAAACCCACATACCTTTTCGGTCTCAAACACATTGAATCAACCGGAGACCCCGAATTTAACCTCTGCTGATAAAAGCAGAGAAACACAAAGAAGCAAAGAACTTTAAAAAGCATACCGCAGCAGCATAGAGAAATATTTGATGTTGAAGAAGAAGATAACACACGTAGCTTAAAGAAAGCCCCAATGACAGAAGAATTAGACGAAGCAAACATAAATTCACTAAAATCAAATTCAGTGGAAGGCTTTGCCCTTTATTTGAAGCAGAGGAAGGAAACAGAGCAAGGTGAAATGTATATATAAAAATGGTGATGCTATGAAACGAAAAGGGTTTTAGAAGAAAGCTACACTCGATTTGTCTACCTTCAGAAAAGGGTGATGAAGAAAATACCAAACTTCTCTGTAATTAATTATTGATTTTGTTAGCAAAAAGTAAACCCTTAAACCTTAATCTGCCTTCATGGAAAAAAGAAATAGTAAATGAATTTGGCCAAACTACGTTGACCAAAATTTGGACAAACTATAGCAAATGACCTTAATACCCTCTAACCCTTTCTTCTCTCTTCCCGCTACCGGATCTCTAAGTTTCTTTATTTGGATATTCCAAAACAACCCTCTTTTTATAATCAATATATATATATTGTGTATTCGATTTGGATTTGACTCAATTTTTAAATTTTATTTTTTTATTTTTAAAATTAAATTAAACTTAATTTTTATATTTATAATTTGATATAAATTCAAATCGATTAATTTTATTTTTTAATTAATTTTATTTTTTAAATTACAAATTATAAATTTTTTTAAATTATATTAATTTAATCAAACCAAATATATTTGTTCCGATTTTAATACAATAATGCTCGGCCTATGTTTAATTTATTTTTATTTTTATTTTTATATTTAATAAAAAATTTAAAGAATAAAGTAAAAATTAAATATTCGATTAATATATAAAATTAACTATATTATTATTATTATTATTATTATTATTATTATTATTATTATTATTATTATTATTATTATTCACCGGTTTGAATGCTTTGTCTTCAAAAAGGCTTGGCCTTTGTTTTCAACAAAAAAGGGCTTGACATTTTGCATGCAAAAGAATTTTAGACGTTAAATATTTTATCGAAATAAAATATTTAATAAACACCTAAATTGAATATAATTATATTATTTTAAATTAAATAAAATATAAATTGTCAATAAAATACCAACTTGATTGGATATGTACAATCCTATGAATGAATGTAGTTTTATTTTGGAATTGTATATAAATGGAAATAAAAAAATAAAAAAAATATGATTAACCAATTAGACTTATATGGGGTTTATTTGATTTTTAAAATTAAATTTTTTGATTTTGAAAAATTAAATTGAACCATGAATTTTAATTATTTAGATTTTTAGTGTTTGTTTTTAAATTTTAAATTTATTAATATTTTTAAAATAATTATCATTTCTATTTAATTAACACAACAAGAAATTTAATAATTTTTATACATATTAATTTTTATTAAATAATATCACTATATTAATACTAATGATAATTAATCATGACTATATACTTATTAATATGATCATAAAATTTAATAAAAATTAATTTATATTATTATATTATTAACGTATCTATAATTTTACATGTCAAATTTGATTCATATAAAAATATCTCTTATTATAAAAGTTTGTTTTCATGATATAGTCCCTTTATATCATTTTAAATATTTATATAAGAATTAAGAATATTATTTAAAATATAATATTTTTCTAAAAATATTTTTTTACTTTAAAACATAATTCTTTTAACTTTAAAAGAGTTTTATATAAAAAAATAAATAATATTATTTAAAGTATTAAAAATTACAAGAGTAATTAATAATAAACTAAAATTAAAAAAAGTAAAATTGAAAATAACTTTAAAAAGTTATATAATTTTATCAAAATAACAGATATTATCAATCAAATATTTTCATTAAATGATATGTAAAATGAGATAGAATGAATATTAAATTACGTTTGATATTACTATTTTAAATTAAAAATTCATGTCTTTATTTTTAAATTTATTCTAAAATTAGTTTTTTATAAATTTGTTTGAAAAATATTTATTTATCTATTTTTTAAACAGCATTTAATAAGAAAATAAAAAAATAAAGTTATTTTTAAAAAAAAAATAAATATCAAAGCTTAAATAATCGAGCTTTTTAAGGGTTGATTTCAATTTTAGCCTACTTACAAATAATTGAATTTAAATTTAATATCTTAAAAATTAAAGTGGAGTCGTTAAATAAATATAATTAATAAAATATCAATATTTATATATTAAACAGTTAATAATTTCATAGTGTATTTATATATAATAATACATTGGTTGTATAAATTAATGCATTTGATAAATTTATATAATAAATTGTAATATTAGGTTGTCTTGCATTATTTTTTATAAATAATTACTCTTTCTATCCTAAAAAATAATTTAATTTTTCAAATATTTCAAAAAACTACCATAATTATAAAAAATGTTTTTAATAAGAATAATTTAAAATATAATATAATACAATAATATCTACTAATTTTATTTATTTATTTTCAGATAAAATGGAATTATTTATTTGGTAATGAGAGAGTTTAATATTAATATAATAACCAAGAGTTGACGTAACAAGTTGCGGGCTCAGAATGCAGATCTCAATGGAGATAATAAAATATAAATTCAAAAAATGGAGAAAATAAAACCGTAATTATTTAATAAAATATTACTTTTATTTTATCTAAATTTTGAAATTAGTAAGCAAAATTAATTTTTAAATAAAATAATTTTTATATTTTATAATTAAAGTAAATATTACTTTTTTAGGTAAAATAATCAAATTTTATTGATTTTTATATTTTTAAAAACTATCTATCAATTTAAAATAATAATTTTATAAAACTAAATAATTCCTTTTGTGAATATTTCATTTAGTTACTTATTTTTATTAAAATTTACGGAATAAATATCTTTTTAATATTTTAATATTGTTTTTTGATTTGATCTAGGTGCCAAACCTTGGATCAATAAAAAGATTAAGAAGCAACGATGTTGAATATAAAACGTTTATTTTATATTATGAATTAATAATAATTTATTTAAAAAATTATTATTTAATTAATCAATTAATCAATTCATTGAAATATATATAATGAAATTATAACGGATATAAATATCAAGAAAAATATTTCAAAAATAAGTAAAATATAGATGTTATTTAAATTAAATTCCGGATATGGATATAAAAGATTATTTATATTTCTTAAATTTATCATAAATTAAAGTTGAAAATATAAATTTTAATATATAATTTTATATCATTTATTATTAATAATACAAAAATAAATATGATTAAATAAAATACGTATAAGATGAGATATTTTAATTTTATAAAATTTATATGTTAATTAACTTATTTTATAAGTTTTTATTTTTATTGTTGAAATAAAATAAATAAATAAAATGAGTTGTGAGTTAGTTATGATTTTAGAAATTTCACTACTTTTTACATATTTTTTTATTTCATGCTTATTTAATTATTTTTTGAAAGTATTTATAATTAAAAATGATATAATTTTAAAATAGTATTTGAAATTCATAGATCCATTTTTTAAGTCTTCCAAATTATATTTCACATTCTATTTTAATAAAGTAATTAATATATTAAATATTTATTATATCATTATATAACAATATTGAAAATTAAAAATATAAATAATAACAAATAAAAAATATGTACATTTCAAATAAAATAATTAATCAATTAAAATCGGATTTAATTTTAGATTCTAGATTTGTTTGATTTAGATTTATTAATTGGGGTATTTTGGTAATATTAAATTAAAAGGGTGGGAGTTATTTTCAACGCAAAACAACAACCTATTGAAATTTGGAAAGAGAAAAAGACAAGTCTGTCCTCGAGTGCGAATTTCGATAATAATAACAACTCCATTCAAAAGTCAATCAATAATTTCTAATTTTTCTAAAATTTCAAACCAACTTCACTACTTTATAATTTAATATTATAAATATAAATTGACTCTCCACTAACCCCACTCACACTTATCTCCCATTATATCACCCACAGTAATTATATATCATTAATAATAATAATAATAATAATAATAATAATAATAATAATAATAATAATAATAATATATGTAAAAAATAATAACTAATTATAAAATTGAATTTTATAATTATATTAAATATTTTTAAAAATTTATACAAATAATAAATTTTCTTTTTACCACATATTTTATATTAAACTTATATTCAAATTTTATATAATTTATTGTAAATTTATCTTAAACTTTTAGAAGTGTTATTTTTATAAATATTTTTAAAAAATTAATTATATTTATATCTTTTTAAAAAATGACATTTTTAGAAATTTGTTTATTTTTTATACTTTTCAAAAAATTTTAAAAATTATTAGCAAAATAAAGATTTTTGTTTTTTAAAAATGATAATTTTGTATAACAAATTTATATTAAACATTCATTAATCCTGCATTAAATATTATTTAAAAACTTCATTTTTTATAAATAATTTTTAAAATATGACTTTTTCATTTTTTCATTTTTTTAAATTTTCCTACTAAATTTACTATAATTGTTAACAAATTGCAATAAATTTTAGTAAAATTAAAAATATTCAAAGGCATTTTTTTATTCTATGGAGAACAAGTTTTCAAAACCAATTTGAACATCCTTGACATTTGAAAAAAGCAAAAAGGAAAATTAACCCATAATTAATTTATTAATTTATAATTTAATTAAAATTTTAATCAATCAATCAATGTTTTTCAAATTTGACTGCAATTTATTAAAAGTTAAAAAATAAATATGAATTATATTAAATGTATTAATATAAGATGTATTTAATATTATTGTTCGAGATGAAAAATATGGTTAAATTTTTTTAAATTAATTATTTGATCATTCTAAAATATATTCTAATGTATTCCAAATTTAAGTGTATGTTGTTTAGGATTAATTTATAATTATGTGTAATTCAAAAATAATTTTTTTAAAATTTATATTTTTTAAATATAATTTTATTATGCCTATGACTTACATTTAAATCAAACTCGTCAATTTGATCGTCATTTTTAACTTTAATTTCTTCCTTGAAATTCTTTATAAATATAAAATTTAAAATAAATAAATTTTAAATAAGTATTACATAATTAAAATGAAAATTAATGTTATGTAGTTTTTTGTTTGCATAATACATATTTGATTTTTTTTTTTTACTTCTTGGATTTTAAGATAACTTAATTTATTTAAAATACATTAAATAGATATATTTTCTTGTGTTAAAAAAATATAAGAATGTTGAATAGTGCACAAGTAAACAAATATAAAATAAATTTATAATCATATTAAAACAAAAAAAATAAATTAATGAGTAAAATTAATATATAAAAATAAAAGATATTAATAAATAATTTTTAAAAAATAAAGTTTTAAATTTTTTATATATTATTTTTTAATAAAGTTAAGGTGTTGAAATGATAAAAGGTAAAATTAAGGAGATAAATTGAAATAATACAATTAATATGATGTTATGTAAAAAAATATATAATTAAGATCTATAAATTTCAATGTATATATAATAATTATATATTGTTCATCAACAAATAGGGACGAGCATTCGGAAATAAAAACCGATGAACCGAACCAAATTGAACAATTTAGTTATTTTGGTTTGGTTTTGTAACTTTCAGTTTGGGTTCGGTTTATAATAATTAAAAAATTTTAAATTTTGGTTCGATTATTGATCTATTAAAAACCAAAATAACCGAACCAAACCAAATATTTATTTTAGGTATTTGATGTTAATTTGGTTCAGTTTGGTTTGATTTTATTTGATTTGATTCAATTTGATTCGGTTTTTAATATTTATTTTGAGTATTTGATGTTAATTCGATTATTCAGTTTGAAACCGAATCAAACCAAACCAAATATTTAATTCAATTAAATAATCAATTTTCATATTAATTCGGTTGATTTCAATATCATAAAAATAAAAACTCGATTCGATCAATTTACCTTGACACTTGATTTCAAAATGAAATTGAAATATTATCATATTTTATATTATCATGTTGTAAATTTTATAATATCTTAAAACTTTTTAATGATAAATTACAATTTTTTATTCTCACTTCTTTGCTTATTTTTAACACTAATATATTTATTTTGTTTTCATTATAATATTACTTTTCTCATGTGTATATATACACATATCTAATTTATTATGATAATTTATTTTTAGTACTTTTAATTATTAATTATGATTATTGGTAACTATCATAATATTAATATTATAGTACTGTTGATGTCACGTAATTTTTTGATATGAAAGAGATATATCATGAATATCAATTTTCATATTTTACTGGTGTAGCGTAATCTCATCCATTGAATATCACAAATCCGTAAGACACGTAAATAATATCATATAAATATGCTTAATTTTGATTATTCTAATTTATCAACATGATTTATTTAAAATCAGGTACTAATCTAAATTTCAAATTATTTATATGTATTTATCAAAAAAAATTAATATACATAAACATTTATTTGGTATTAGTTATTATTATTAATATTTTGTATTTTTTTTTCACTTTGAAGATTGTTTTATGTTTTTCTTATTTTATTATTATATAAAATTTTTAAAAGTAAGTATTATTAAAATTATTATAAAGAGAAATCTTGTACTAATTATGTCATATTTATATTTCATCAGACATCATTATTTTATATTAAAAATTAAAATAAAATAAAATTGAAATTCAAAACTCAAAAAATATGATAAAATAACCCAATTTTTACCATATCTTTAATTTTAAAATAATATCAATATTTAATTAATCATGATCATCGGATTTTAATGTACAAAGAGCAAATGATTAATTCATCAATAAAATTGAATCAAAATATTTTAAAATTAAAAATTAATTTTTTTTATTGATTTCAATATATTTTTCATTTATTTAATATTCAAATTAAAAATTTTATTTGTAAAAATTAAATTAAATGTTTTTAAAATTCAAATATTTCAAATAGTTTGATTTTTCGGTTAAAACAGCCCAACTGTAGCCCAATTCTAAAAAGAACCAAACCCCAAATTTCCCTGGGCTTATTCGTCTTGCCATTTCCACTCCTCTCCATGCTTTCCATTTACTCTCGTCGTCTCTGAAGTGCTAACTCTGGCTGCTGCTCACACTGCTGCTTTCTATCATCCATCGACAACGACACTTCCTCAATGAATTATTGAAATCGACGCGCTACGGCCACCACAACAAAGCTTGCAGGTTTGTCCCGCTTTTTTTTTTCTACAAAAATCTCTAACTATGCAGTTTTTTATTTCCTTTGAATCTGAATTAGATCAATGGCCGTCTAAGTAACAGATGTTATTTGCTTATTCTAGTGAAAACTCTGATGTGTTGTCATGTTTGGTAAATTGGTTGCATTAATGATGGTTTAATAGGATTCCGACCTACAAATGATTTTTTTTGAACAGAGACCTACAAATGATTTTTTTTTAACAGAGACCTACAAATGATTGTGTGGATGGTTGTAATCATTAGTAATCATGATTGTCCTGCTGTTTTACGCTTTTCATTTTCTTAAACATATAAGTAAAATTGCTTATTTTTCTAATAATCAAGTATACTTGATGTTATCTCTCCTGTAAAGAGGAGTAGGGTTGTAAATGAGGATCCAAGTTGAGTTTTGGGACTTTTTTCGGATGTTGAAACCTTCCGATTAAGAATGCTGGAGTTTGATTGAGCTCGACTCATATTTAACTCGTGACATATTTTTTATTCGAATGGACTCATATTTAACTCGTGATATGTGTTAATAAACTCAGCTCGGAATCAATTTGATTAGAATTTGAATCAGGCTTGATGACAGCTTGAGAAACAACCATAAATGAAACCAAAATAATTTATCCTTTGTTTGGTTTGTAAAATTATAATAATATATATATATTTTATGAAATAATTTATTTTTATATGATTTGAAGGTGGTATGTCAGATATGTCTTGTTTTTATCATTTTGAAAGATTTGATATCTATATATTTTGTCACATTTATTCTTATTAAAATCATAAATACTTTAAATTAAATAGTACATTTTAAAATGTCTATATTTATCAAATATACATATTTAATGGAATACATATATTTTAAAACCTAATAAATTGAACAAATCCTTAATTTTAAGCAACAAAAGAAGCTAAAAAAACAACTTCAACATTTAAATAAATAAATACTCCTAAAATGCAACAATATTTTAAAACAAATTAAAATGTTAAAAGGCTAACAACACTACAAGTAGCTAAGCTTGAGAATTTCATGGAAATCTTCGGTCAATGCAAGGATTTACCCCATTTGGGTAGTTATAACTCTTTTCTATTAAAGTTCTTAAACGTTAATTTATATTGTAAAAATTGCTGAACTTTTTGATTTTGATGAAATTCTCAATTGACATGTAAATGTAAAAAATTAATATAATTTAATTTAATATGTTGATGTAGAAATGACTTACTGAGACAAATATAAAAAAAATTGACACCCCATAAATATATCATCTAAAATATTATACTAACATGCACATTAGTAAGGTTTATTATCTTATTATGGCTTGCAGTAAACTCATTTTATAATAACTCAAAATCATCTTTTTCATTTGGCATAATTGAATTATAAGGAGTGAACACTTATTAACATAGAGAGAAATAATGATTTCTCAATATGTATTGAGGAAGTGAATTCTATCATCAAATTCATAATTAAATTTTTAACAATTTCTTTTTATTGCTCAATTTGTGAATCTTTTTTACCTAATGCATCACTATTAATCCCAAATTTTTGAAATCCCACAACAATTATGAATTCATCAATAATATTTTAAAAAATTAAGGTGCTTTTTAAAATCTCTATTTAGAAAAAAATATTTAAATCATTTTATTATACTGTTTAGCTGATATGAATTAATGAAGTCTTTTTATTTTTACGTTTATCATGCTATGTATTTTCATATAAGCATATCAAGGTGTATTATAATTTTTTTTTAATTTTTATATGTCAATGGAAATATTAAAAGTCAAGAATTTTTATAATACAAACTAAAGTTTGACAGACTTGATAGAAAAAATGTATAAATTAAATAATCTTAGATATAAATTACCACATATATATATGTTTATATATGATATGTTTATATATGGGAAAGCTGGGGATGAACGGTTGGGGTTATAAAAATAAAAGGGCCTGTTTTAAAATGCACAAAATGCTCAAATTCATTGCTCACAAGGGGATCTTTCCATTATCTTCTGAAGCCGTGAATGTTGCTTCCTTTATTCTTCTCCATTTCTTCTAATTCACAATCTCTTTTTTATCCATTTCGCAACCACTTCCTTTTTTCTCCTTTTAGTCACTCTCGTGAGTAATTCTATCTTTTCACTCAGTTTGATAGGGTTTTGGTTATTGTTAGATCCTTTGTTACTTCATTCCTATATGTATTTTTTTCTTTTTCTTTTATTTTTTCAATTAATGTGTTTTTTGTATGCTCTCTCTCTCTCTCCTTTTGCTCTGGTTTCGTTGATATTTTTTCTTAGTTTACTGTTAATTTACTTGTGATTCTTATAATAATCTGAAAGCTAGTAGTCAGTGATCAGCTAGTTTATGTTTGTTGATAAGAATGTTTATTTGCAATTCCCGCTCATTTGTGTACTTGTACTTCTATTTACGATAATGATAAAATGAATTGTTATGATTAACCTTTTCCCTACAAGTGTTACTAATGGAAGTTTGATTTTAGTTTTTTAGTAACCGTTTTGATTCTGCCTGTGTTTGTGTGTTAATGCTAGTTTCAATTTTAATTTTATTCTTGTGTTTATGGTATAAACTATCTTTATGGATAATTTCTTAATAGTAATTCTAATATGTACTTTTTGTAAATAATTATATAATAAATTTTAATTTTAATATTTATTTGATGAATTTTATAACTTTTAATAATTGTATAATAAAAATAATATAAAAATTTGATAATTTTTAATGGAAATGAGAAGAAATATAGTGAAACATAACAAAATAATTTTGAATTTTATTTAATGAATTTATAAGTATTGAATGATTTATATGATGAATAATAAAAAAATGAATAATAAAAAAAAGTATAATTTTTTTTAGAAAAGCATCACACTAACATAATATGTAAATTTTGAACTTACAGTCTAATTACTATTGAATATTTTATGTTATGAAGAAATGAATTAAAATACTCATTGAATTGTATTTCATTAATGAAAAGTTAATGAAAGGGTGTTTTAATTAACTGAATTAAATTTAAAGGGTGTTTTAATTAGTCTTTAGAAAATGAAAGATATGATTATAATTATGTCCTAACATCAAGAAGATCTTAGCAATTTATGATTATAAGAATAGATTTGAAAGTTAAAATTGTTTAGGTACTTCAACATTGTTTTGGAGGACAAGGTGAACAATTGCTCTCCTTGCCTCTAATTTGGCCCCGTCACCAGTGAAGATAATTGATTGTTCACTGAAGTTTGTATTCACTATGTGGTTTTTTTTTTTATGTTGAAGTTTGGAGTATGTGAGCATACTTTATAGAACAAATTTACATGTGTCCAAAAGTTCACAGGTTTACTTAATTTTCCACCTGATGGATTATCCTTTCCTTGGTCATCTTTGCTCTTTTTATGATTTTTTCCATTATTTATTTTGTTAACTAAGAACAATGCATGTTAGAAGGTGATGATGTAGAATTAGATGAGTTCCTGAGTTGGTTTGAAACTGCATTTTATTCATTTGAAGAGTAGAATGCTAACAAGTTTCCTTTTCTTTCAGATGGTTCTCATTTGTTTCAGATGGAGGTTGTACCAAAGGCACAACAGCTGTCATGAATTCCTTTAAAGTTTTTTGCCAGAAGCGTTGCCTATTCTCCACTTGTTCAACATCTTATTCACTTCCATGGATATCTCCTCTTCAATTTTCAAAAGCAGCTTCTCCGCCACCAGATTGCCCTACGGAAACTGCAAACAAACCTGTAGAAGCTCAAAGGAAACGGAAGTTCATCTCACATGAGTCTGCCATAAGTTTGATCAAACATGAGAGAGATCTACAACAGGCATTGGTGATATTCAACATGGTAGCCGAGCAAAAAGGTTTTAATCACAACCATGCTACCTATTCAACCTTGATTCATAAGCTTGCTCGAGCTAAAAAGTTCAAGGCCGTTGATGCACTTGTTCAACAGATGAGATATGAAACTTGCAAGTTCCACGAAAATATATTTCTTGACCTCATGAAGCATTTTTCCAGGTCTTCTCTGTATGAAAGAACATTGGATATGTTCTGTGCTATTCAACCGATTGTCCGTGAGAAGCCCTCTCTTAAAGCCATCAGCACCTGTCTCAATTTACTAGTCGAGTCAAAGCAGATTGATTTGGTCAAGAAACTTCTATTGCATGTCAAGGAACATTTGAAAATAATGCCAAATACTTGTATTTTTAACATCTTGGTTAAGCATCATTGCAAAAACAGGGATCTCGAATCTGCTTTTGATGTAGTGCAGGAGATGAAGAAGTCTAAGAGATCTCATCCCAATTTAATTACCTACTCAACCCTGATGGACGGACTATGTGAGAATGGGAGGCTTAAGGAGGCAATGGAATTATTTGAGGAGATGGTGTCAAAGGAACAAATATTACCTGATGCTCTTACTTACAGTGTTTTGATTAACGGCTTTTGTCAGAATGGGAAAGTTGAAAGGGGCAAGAAGATAATGGAGTTCATGAGAACTAATGGATGCAACCCAAATGTGTATAATTATTCGGTGCTGATGAATGGATTCTGTAAGGAGGGAAAACTGGAGGATGCCAAAGAGGTATTCGATGAGATGAAGAATTTTGGTTTGAAACCTGATACGGTTGGCTACACTACATTAATAAACTGCTTCTGTGGGGCTGGTAGAATGGCGGAAGCCATGGAATTGCTTAAAGAGATGACAGAAACGACGTGCAAACCTGATGTCGTGACTTTTAATGTATTGCTCAAAGGCTTATGCAGGGAAGGCAGGTTCGATGAGGCCCTAGGGATGCTTGAAAAGCTAGCTTATGAGGGTGTTCATCTGAACAAAGGAAGCTACAGGATTGTGTTGAACTTTTTATGCCAAAAAGGTGAGCTGGAGAAGAGTTGTCAACTGCTGAGTTTGATGCTGAACAGAGGATTCGTGCCGCATCATGCAACTTCGAATGAGATGTTGGTATGCCTTTGTAAAGCAGGAATGGTTGATGATGCTGTTGCAGCATTGTTTGGATTAGCAGAAATGGGGTTTAAGCCTGACACTGGCTCCTGGGCTCACTTAGTTGAGTACATGTGTAGAGAAAGGAAGCTGTTGTTTGTGTTTGAACTGGTTGATGAATTGGTCACAACAGAAACTTGAAATTCTTCTGTTTTGATCCTTACATGACGAAATCTGAAATTCAATTGTTGTTGCTCTCTGCAGTTGATGCCACCCAATTTTAGCAGAAGATCTCATGTGTTCAAAGCTATTGATTCAATGCTTTTTACAGAATTGCAATCCCAATAATCTGAAGTTGTAAAATAAACAAATCCCTCTAAAATGATAAAAATTTTATAAACTATAATATATATTTTTAAATTTAAAATAAATGCATAAAACGACGTCGTTTTAAATGCCACGGATCTCCTTTCTCTCTTCCATCTTCTTCTTTTAAACAAAATCTCCAAACCCTAACTCTGTCTTATATTTGTTATCAAAATCCGAAATAATTGCAAATTGAAACCGAATCATCAAAATCTCGTCTCTTCACGGTACTTGGATTGGATGTCACAGTTTCCGTGATTTTCATCTGTTGCTTTAGTTTCAAGTCTTTCAGTTACTCTCATCTTTTCACTCATTTTGATAGGGTTTTTGGTTTTTTGTTTGATCGGTTTTGTTACTTCATCTCAATATTTCTTATCATTATTATTTCAATTAATGTGTTTCTGATGATCTCTTTTTTTTCTCCTGTTTTTTTTTTTAATTTTTTTTCTTAATTTACTGTTAATGTACCTGTGATTCTTATAGTACTCTGAAAGCTAGTAGTCGGTGATCGGCTATGTTATGTTTAATTGCATGCTTATATTTGTATGTAGGATAATACCCGTATGATATTGATGTTTGCCTAGCCCAACCAAGTTCGTTCAAATTCTACTGCGAAGACTTAATAGATGGGTTTGCAAGACAAGAAGAAAATCAAAGACTTTACCTTATCTTGGTTGTGTAACAACAAAATATAGTTTTAGATGTCGGTTGTGGGCTGAATTAAATCCAACATTTTGTTTTGATTAATGTTCTTATGTTAGAAATTTTACGTGTTTCTTATTATTAAGCTAAAATCATGCGTTGTTGTAATCCATGACTTGTGATATTTTTAATGTGCATTTTTCAGAATGACTTATGATGTTGTAATCCATAACATTTTAACAACATTTTTTTTGTTTGTTTTTCAAATTTTAAATATTAGCAGTTCGGTGATTTCTAGTGTTCTCGAGCTTGAGAAGTAGAGATAAGGATGGGAGATGAATCAAAGCCATCATTCTTTAGGAAACACTGGGAAGGATTCAAGGAGTTTTGGGGGGAGAGATTTTCTTTTATGGAGAACTACTCAAAATATGTTTTGCGTCAAGAGCGTCTTCCTCCTTGGTCTCAATCTGATGTTGATGAGTTTATTGCTTCTGATTCAGTTCATGGTCCCGTTGTAAATGTCTTTCCCTTTTCGCTTTTATAATTCTCTTTCTATTGGTTTCTTTTCTACAACAATTATTATTTATTTTGATATCATCCCCATTAGAGTATTTGACATTTTTTTTATGCTATCTGCTTCTTCTGCATCTGAGTTGGGTTGGATTTTATTTTATTTCTTTTTGATTGTGTTAAGTCATATGGATGTCATGATATTGTTTCATTCGTTTTTTTTTAAAAAAAAATTTCATGGCAAAATTCTTTATACATTGTTGTGTTCGATTATATTTGCTTTTAGTGGTGTCTTTGTTTGACTATTGTGGCCTATTGTTTTTTTGGTCGTCGGTTGAATTTTATTGTTCAGCTATTGCCTATTACTTTTCTTGACTAGAGCTTTTATTTTAGATTGTTCGTGAAGATGTTTAATTTGGCATTTGATTCAGTTTCATGATAGTTTACTACTCTGCAGAACTCTTATTATAGTTGCTTTGATTTAACTATCTTTATAGTGGGTTGCATATGCTACAGTTTCATTTTTCTTTTACAATAATACTCTTGCAGTATGAACATCATACATCTTTAGATACTGCAAATACTCTTCAAATATATTGAACTAAATCTAACTTCATATCTAAAAGTCATGGTATACAATCTATTTTTTAATTCTTCAAGCACAAAACTTGAGTTGTTAGCATCAAAGCAGCTCAAGATGGCAGTGTCCTGACAGCTTGTTCTGTTGCAAAGCTAACATAAGGTTTTATAGAATAATAAACCCTCCTATTAGTTATTTGGGAGGATGGTACTTTATAAGAGTTGATGGTTTTAAGATGATGAGATGATACAAGTTTTTAGTCATTGATGTTTATTGATGAAGATTTAGAGATGAGGAAATTGAAGCTACTCTAGAGTGATGATACTAATTTATCCTATATCAATCACATCTTGTTTGTTAGTTTTATCATCATGCTTGTTAGATTGTATATTACAAAATTTAAGGTGCCTGAAGGAGGCTGTACTTTGGCATCTTGTATGGGCAGCCTTGAGGCAAGGTGGCATTGCCTCTTAAAGGCAAAATAGAGGGTAGCTTTAGATTGGGAGCTAAAAAAATAAAGCGTTTGCGAATCACTTATTTGAAGTGAAAATATAATTACCTCTGGGAAACTTACTTTCTCTTACCGGTGAAAGATAAACCAATTCAAGTTATCAGGAATTTAGGAAACAAATGTCAAAATGATTTGGGTTCCAATTTGGGATTTTCCTTGGGCTAAATTTGGGAACCAAGAAAAATGCATCATTTGGCAATCTTAAAATCTCTCATCTAAGAACAAAAAAAAAAGGTTATTTGGGATAAAGGTAAAAGGTTAAAAAATGAAAAGCAGCTTAAAATTGGAAATTAGAAAAATAGGTAATTTGGAAATTAGGGTCTTTTAGTAAATGATACTTTATATTAGGGTCTGGTTAGTTAAGCTATAGTTTGTGGTTAGTGGCTGTTAACTGTGAGCTAGTAAATGATAGTTGTTAAGTGTTAGGTAAATTATGATTAACAGTAGATGTTCATATATTTAGTTACTAATATAGACATGAAACTAGTTTATAATATATTAGATTTATATTTTATTCTTTTAGTAAATGTATCTTATTTTAATTAATACATTTTCAATACTATTTTATAAAAGTTATGTCAAAATATTCATGCATACATACAAATGTTTATATTTTTTATTATGATATGAGAAATAATATTCGGAGGACATCTAAATACATCCCAACTTAATCACTATGATATTTTGTTTTGCTTCCTAGTTGAGTGGAAAATTGTTGTCGTTTTTTTAATCCTCATTTGATTCTCAATTTATGTTGATGTTTTCAATTTGGGCATGTCATTTATTTGTAGATGTTATCTGTTCCTCATTTCAAAGAAGCTGCAGGAAAGCTTGCTCTTTGAGAACTTCTTGCTTGCAGAATCCAATTACCCTCAGCAGTTCCCCTGGTCTTTATGAACTCATACGAAAAGGAAAGAGATAGAGAGAACTATTAATATTATGCGTTATAAATTTCTCCTATGTGTATGGTTTTGATGTTATTTTTACTCTTGTTCCAAATTGTGTGATCCTATGTTCCAATCAGACAATAATATTTGCATGACCTATACCTTTCTTGGCATATTTATGTTCAAATGATTCCTATGCCAATGGATGCATCCATCTGTTTGATGTTGGATTAACCTCTTTATCAATCTTTTTTAATTGCTTCTTCAGCTGAAGACTGCAAGAGAAGTAGTACCCGTTTGCCTCGCAGGAAGTGTCATTGGTGCAGTGTCAACTGCTGGAGTTACCTGGAAATATTCAAGGAGCTTACATGGTACTAGCCATATTTCTTTGCTTAGTTGTTAGTCTAGAATTGGAAAGACAAAGTTGAAATTCGTTGGAAAGGTACTTAAAGGGTTGGAAATTCAACTGCATGTTACAGTTTCAAGAACATGGGTTGCGAATACTTGCAAGTCACTAAAACTAGTTTAGAAGTACATTTAGTTATCCCGCATTCACCATAGAGAGATAATTGTGATGTTCGAACAGCAAAGTATTGAGGGCTAGAACATTCTCTATCATATTCCTACCCTTTGTAGTCTTAACTTTTGTGGAGATTGTTGTTTTCTGCATTTGACTGTCAATAGGATTGCAGCTTAATTAGTAAGCTGATTACACAGTATAATCAGGACATAAATAGCAAAGTTTCTGAAGCTTTTTCTTTTTCATTAACTTGTTCCATGTTGGCTGCCCGTTTTAGAATGACAGGCATGTGCCCTTTGTGTTTATTGGTCTGATTCTGAGTGAAATCAGATCAAAGTTGCAGTAGGATGGGTGCAAACGAAATTAAGATGTAGATATGAACATGTGGGGATTAAGAATATGTTTTGTGCTGAATTCTTGTGTGGGTATGGATTAATTGAAAATTATTTAGTTCATTAAAGTGAAAACTATGTGGCAGGTGCTGGGTTGTCCTTTCTAGCTGGAGGTGCTTTCGGCTTCGTTTATGGACAGGAAATCGCAAATCACTGGTTTCAACTTTACAGAATGGACACACTGACTGCTGAAGCCAAGTTCCTGGAATACTGGGAGAAGAAATGTGAAGGGAAGTCTTAAGTTTGCAAGCCGTTGAATGGAAATGTATTGGTGAGACCTCTTTCACCATTTCTAGAATAATAATGAAGTCCAAACAAACTGCACTCCTTCCTATACATTGCTTGCAAGTTTGAAACCAATTTCTGCAATAATGAATATGAGAGTAATTGAAATCCCTCCAATCTAACAAATGTAATGGCAATTGGTATACTTATGTTTTATGATTTGGTGGGATTCAATTATATTTACCTTTGATGCACGTTCTTCCTTCTCTAGTCTTTGATTTGACATGAACAACTGAAAAATCTCATGCAAGAATATTTTAATATTGCATTGGCTCGATTATCATGTCAGCATACATTGACAGTGCATGCTCTTGTTTAGGTAAAGTTGACATTTGATTTAATCATCTCATCCTCCTTGTGAACATTGTTTTTCTAAATGCATAATTGTTTGATAGCCTATAGCATACTACTCCATTAATCCTTAATTTCCCTTCAATTTAAACATTATTACTATGTGTGTGTATATATAGTTTTCCCTCAACAAATTAAGACATATGTTTATATTATTCTTTATTTTTTATTAAAATGATTCTTTAGAAATGTTATCTAGGAAAAGCCCTTCATAAAAGTAGTTTTAGAAAAGCTAACGACATAAATAAATAATTTTTAGAAAATTTTTTTAATCTGAATTTTAAATTAGATGATAGCTATATTCAACTGATTATTAGCATAATTATTAATTTTTTAATCAAATTGAATGACAATTAAGTGCAAGATGAAAATGTAATTTCTTGATTTGGGATTTTTTAGTGACAGAATGCTTATCTCATGGTCCATTTTTTCTGCCATTTTTCAAGGCAGGGAATTGGGTTCATGCCAATTTAATCTTATTAATTATCCAATGTCTATATTTATTTGATAAAATATTTATGTATTTACTCTTTATAAAATTTAAAAAGAATAAATCATATTCATATATATGGGTTATTTTTTAGGCTATAAAATGTTATTTCAAAACAAATTAAGTATATTTGACATTATGATATAAAAATTAAGAAATGATAAATATATATAATTTATGATGCTATTGGTTTGTTCACATCATACAAAAATTTAGAAATAACAAAATATGCAATATTTAATCTAGATTTTAATTGAATTGATATCTATTTGGCTTAGATTTATCTCAAATTTAATATAATTGATAATTTATATCAATCTAACCATAATATAAAAAATGTATAAATTCATCTACTAAATGCTTATAATACAATTATTTGATTCAAATTATTTCATATCAAATTGATACAATAACTCGTTTATAATCTAAAGTTAAAAATGTTAAATTAATCTATTTGATATAGGGTGTCAATCAAACTAAATCAATGGAATTGAAATTTAATTTAGTTTAATTGACAAATTCTAAAATTAAAATTTTTTACATTCAATTCAGTTGTATATATTTAAAAAATTTTGATTTGATTCGGTTATCCCTAATATAACATATACATTAAATATATCAAATCTATTATATTATAGGATTTCAAATCAAAATCATATTAATTCTAAATATATTATATTATATTATATTTATGAAATGATGTAACATGAATATGACCCATGAAGCGGAATGAAGTGGTTGATGAGGAAAGATATTGACGTTTAAGTAAGTTTTCTTCAGAAACCATAAAGAAAACAGGAAAAAGCAATGGATTGATCTAAAAATTTCAACGAGAAGATGAGAAATGGAGTTTGGTTCCACACCAATTGTCAAATCTCACCATTTGTAATCTTAGCTTAATAAGTAACAATTTTAAGAATATCTGAACTATGCCTTAATCACAATAATATTAATTATTAACACTTAATACTTTTTTACTTGTCTTGAGATTATGACCCCCTAACAGCATAATTAACCCTTTTATTTCAATTCTATATGAACGTTTTGACCCTAAAGAAATTACATTTATCAACAACCCGGTACCATTCATGTACTATAGATTCTCTTAAAGTCAAATAATATTTAAAAATGTATATTATTTTTGAAAAGTATAACGTTCATCATGTTCATGCGTCATTTAGTGGGTTACTTCCTTTCGTCTTGAGAGGTGAGGATTGATGTTGCATGTCTTACCAGGAATCTTGAATCTTTGATACTACAATTCTTCTATCAACATTAATATAACTTAACCTCGTAATTTATTTTGAGATAAGATATGAATGTTCCTGACATTTGATTAAGACTTAACGTATTTATATTTGTTTTACTTGATGCATGGTGACAAAGTCTTCTCCATCAAACATATAAATTCATGATTAACCATCTTATATCAAGCAATGACTCATTTTGATTCTTGTTGCTTTAAAATTGTTTACATTATCGTTGCTAAATTGTTGATCTCATCTTATCAGGATCGACGACAGGGATGATTTGACGGCAATTCTTGATCAAACAAAACGGCAAGATCCAGGTGAGCTTTTCTTTTATTAGTCTTTTCCATCTCTCCGTCAGGCTGTTGGTAATGCAAGTATTATTATACTGATTTTCTTTTTCCTTTAATCTAATCTTTGAACGGGAATCAAGCGATGAACTTGTTTACCGAAGAAAATATGGATGACAGGATAAGTAACATGCCAGATGAGATCCTTTTCCAAATCATTTCTTCACTTCCTTTTGAATCTGCAATCCAAACAATTTTCCTTTCAAAGAGATGGAAACTCCTATGGCAGACTGCTCTTGTTCGACATGGCACGGAAAGAGATTTTCCTGACGCAATCTTCTGCTTTCTTGCCAATTTCAACGAGCAAGATCCGTCGAAAAATACGAGGAAATTTCAGTTCCATTTTAACAATGGGAATCTTCTTTCGGCTGTTCTTGCACCTAACAGTAAACTTCATCTTGATTTCTCTGATGGAAAACAGGAATCTGATAGGCAATTCAAGTTGAAATTAGATTTCAATAATCCTGAAAACCTTGTCAAACACCCTTCTCCTTCTACTTTCTTGATCAGAAATCTTCATCTGAAATCTGTTTCCTGTCTGACAAATGATTCGGTTTCTTCTATCCTGACAAATTTTCAGTTTCTGGAAGACCTGAAAATCACCTGCTGCAAATCTTTGCAATCATTAAGTATAGGTTCTGATACAAAAATTTTAAGCCTGACAATCTTTGATTGCCAACAATTAGAGTTTCTCCATATCCGATCTTTCAAGCTTCAAACTTTCCGGTTTCGAGGATTATTGCCTTGTGTCTGGCCTGAGTATCACTATAACTTGATGGATGCATATCTGGATTTCAGGCAAGGTCCCAGGCTTAGTAGTTTCAGGACAAATCCTGAACGTGACATGTTCCTTTTAACCATAAAAAATGTTAAATTTCTGACACTATGCAAATGGGTATTTCAGGTATGCAAATCTGTTTCTTAATCTTATAATCCTGTCACTATTCTTCTTCCCAGTTGCTAAAGCTTCCAGGTTTTCTGTCTTGTTCCAGGCTTTGATCTGCCCATTTCTGTCTACATTTCTGGCAGAATTTCAATTCTACAATCTAAAACAACTCTGGTGGATTGATAATTATTCAGGTCAAGATTATGATTGCGATGCGTTGATTTCTTTCCTGAAACTGTGTCCTTCATTAGAGCAGCTCTTTGTTACTGTAAGTTTCTTCCACTACAAGAAACTGTTATGCATTGTTTCCTGAATTCCATTGAACTTCTTGTACATATATATATTACTGTCAAATGGGCAGATTGATCCTAAAAGCTACAATCTGGAAAGGAGAGAAAGCTGTTCAATAAAGGCTGGTGGGAGGAACACAAAATTGAAGCACCTGAAAATGGTAAAGATGGATGGATTTGCAAGGGAAGAAGATGAGATCTACTTGGTTGAATGTTTAAGAGAAGTAATTATCGATAATGATCCATTAATCTTTGCATCATCGAATCATGGGATTTTCATGAGGAGGCAAATTCATGAACCTGTGGATCGGGCCAAGCCGGAAATGGGATCCAGCAGCACCCCACATGAAGACATTAACCCATTTTGCCCTAAGCATGTTCATATGGATATTTAGCCAATTGGAAGAAAAAAAAAGGTTATTTATTATGATAATAAATGTGGATCGAGATATTGATCCGATAATAGTTTATATATATATATTTTTTGAATTTAATTCATTTTTGAAATACATATAAATTCATTTGTATTGAGAGAATTATAATCTAAATAAATTTAATTTAATTTTCATATCAAATTCAATGAAACCCCCTTCAAAGCACAAATCTCTCCTAATTAGTAAATTAAATTCTTCTCTCAACTCCAACTCAAGAAAAAAATTGAATGATGTACCAACTTTTCTTTGTCGTTTCGAGTTGTTGTTCAAAGTTTCTCCTGTCGTTTTCTGTGTTTTATAACCATCTTAATTGCAATTGAAAACAGATATTTATCTTTTTATCTTATTAATTTGCTAGACAAAGAAGATATCAATAAATACTCTCTTTTTTAAATTCTTTAAATTGTCTTTATTAATCATATAATTTTTATATGGAAACTCATCAAATTATATTAATTAATGAATAATTTTGGACCAATAACACTAATTATAAATCATTAAAAACAGACAAATTCATTGATCAAATCCTAAAAAAACAAATTACATAGAAAATAACACAACCAATCTACCAAGACAAAATCAAAATAAAACCTTTTATTGGGAAATCTTGGTTCTTAAAAATCGTTGGTGGGGAGTGGTTCATGTGAACCATCCCCAATGAAAATATTATCATAAATAATGGCTGCGATGGCAGCACCAATGAACGGACCGACCCAATACACCCAGTGGTTAGCCCATGTCCAGCTCACTACAGCCGGACCGAAGGAGACCGCAGGGTTCATCGATGCACCATCGAACGCACCACCGGCTAAAATGTTGGCACCAACTATGAAACCGATTGCCATTGGTGCAACAACTCCAATGTTCCCTTTCTTCGGATCCACCGCGGTGGCGTACACCGTGTAGACTAGCCCAAATGTCATCACTATCTCGAACACTACTGCGTTCCATGATGATACTCCTGATGATAATGCAAACGCTGAGGTTTCCTGCAGCAAACGGATTACAGTCCATTTAAAATCAGATATTAGAATTGTAAATGAATCAAGTTTTTACAAGTTTGGATTCTGGTCGAGCTAGAATTGATTATAGTTCAATCTGTTGCATGTTAATGTCGAAATCGTCAGGTTGCGAAATGAAAGAAGGGCGAGAGAATTCATACCAAACCGCCGGTGGAGAATTTAAGGAGGAAGCAAGCAACGACAGATCCGAGCAACTGAGCAATCCAATACAGAATGGCTCTTAAAAGGGTAATGTTGCCGCCGATGAATGCACCGAAAGTCACGGCAGGATTTACGTGGCCGCCGGAAATATTTGCACCAACCGAAACAGCCACAAAAAGTGCAAATGCATGAGCCAATGAAGCTGATATTAGACCAGCTGGCGTTGCTGGACCATTATTCGTTAGCTTATCTGCCAAAATCAAACACCACTGTTAAAAAGAAAATTTAAATTATATCGCCATTAATGCAATGATCTTTGAACTGTAAGTTGATCATGTCTTACTGTAAGCCATGCCGGAACCTTCACCGGCAAATACGAATATGATCATGGAAAAGAATTCAGCTAATGCTGCCCTGAGCGCATCAGGTTGACCGGCTTCTCCTGGATTTCCAACTGCAATTCTATTAATCGCCATTTTTGTTTAATTAATGGAGCTTTGTTTTTATTTGGTAACGATGGTGGTACTGGTATTTTCTCCGACGAGTGAGAGTGGAGGTTCTTCCATCCCTAATATATACCAGAAATGACGGCTAGTGAACCGGGGTAGCCGGTACCCGGTTAGCAGATGGAGTAATCAGGGGTCACCAGTCGGTGACACGTGGCCGGTGGAGATTGAATTTTGATTGAGCTTTGATCAGTATATTAGCCGACCAAAAAGAGAGGACGAGAGAGCGGGTCCCACTTGTGATACGGTAACGTGGCGGTCTATTATGCGAGATGGACGGCGAGTTTAGAGAGAAAGGACTGACGTCTGATTGGTTGATGCTGTGGGACCACTTATGATGGATCTATTTAATCACGTGGACGGTTATAAAGTTGACTGTCATTAAATTATGATGATCTTGCGGTGGGGAACATGTGTATATCATGGACTCTTGTCGTACATAAAATATTATTTTTAAAATTTAACCTTAATCATTGTTTTTATGAAAATTGAATTTGTTAATTATTAGATAATCAGGTCCACATTTATTGATAATAATGATAATTTAAACTAGATAAAATTTAAATTGATTTAATTATTTATATTTTTAATAATAAATATATTAATCAGTTTAAAAATATGAATGTTTTTTTAAAAAATATTGATTATAATGTTATTTTTTAAAAATAAAATATCAAATGATTAAAAAAACTCTTATTTTTAATTAAATGGATAAAAATTTAATCTTATTGTATTATGTAATAGCATTACTTATAGAAACACTCTTCATTAATTAGCATAATATATTAAATTTTAATCATAATAAAAATACATTTGACAATTTAATACTACAAATTAATACAAAAAAAAATAATTTTATTTATTAATTATCAATATTTATTATAATTGGACTAAAAATTTACTAGGAGAATACATAACAAAATATATAACTCGATTTTGAATCATTTAATTATTTATCATCTATATTTAAATCTAACTTTTAAATTAAATTTATCATTTAATTTATCATCTATATACATAATAAATTATATATCGATAGTGATTAAAAGAATATTTATTCATGAAATTAATATAATAAGGTATTTTTTTCATTAATTTTTAATTAGAAATATTATATGTAAAAAAAGATCATTTTATTGTTATCGTAATATATTAAAATACGCTTTATAATAAGTTTTCAACTATTGAGATTATAAGTTTGGAGTATTAATTGATTTGAAATTAATATTATAATAATTTTGATAATTTTACATTAAATTGGTTAAAATGAATAATTATTATGGAATTTTTTTAACAAAAATGAACAATTAAAAGAATAAAAGAAAATATAAATTTATCTGATATTATTATTTGAGATAAAAAAAATTTAATGTTTTTCGGGAAACTATTTTGATAAAAAATCTAATTACTTTTTTTCGATAACATTTTTAAAAATTAATTTGAAAATCATTTTATTTGAAATCGAAAATTTGTTTAGTGAAATTTATTATTATAATATTGATCGATTATTTTAATAAAATTTAGTTATTTATTACTAACTGATAATATTTGTAACCGTTTATATTTTCTTTTAAAATTAAAATATTTGAGAAAATAATATTGAAATTAATCATTTAAAACTATGAAAATCTTAAAATATTGAAAACAAATATAAAAGACTAACTTTAGACCCCTAAAAACTATGAAAATTAATTTGTTTTATAAAAAATTAATATCAACTCGAAAAATATTTGTATTTTTATCGATAGACTATATAATTTAAACGGTTAATAACATTAATATTAATAAAGTATGTTAATTCGTATATATCAAACTTGATGCAGATAAGTTTATTAAAGTGTTTTTTATTAAAAATGGAGTAATTTTTTTTATGAAATTTATTATCATCATTGTTTTTCGTATTTTTATTCTTTCTTTTTTTTATATATATTTGTTACTTATTTATGAGATAAATTTGATAGAAAAAATTAACCACGTAAACCTGGATCATGCAAAATTACTAGATATCAAAAGACCGGATTCAATGATGTATTGATAGCTTACCTTGCATCATGGTATGCTGAGATTGAAGACGAAAAAATATAGGTTTATTGCCTTCCAAGGAAAACAGTACAGAATTTTTAGCGGAAGCAATACTCAAAGGAACGTAATGTTCTTTCTGTGTCAGTTTCCTTGGAGACCACGACCTTGTATAAACCTGTTAGGATAGGCCAATTTTTATTTCGGTCCTTTAACAAAATAGAAATTGTAAAAGGGTCTCTACACTTTAATCCTACAACCTATTTAACACCTTAATAGTCAATAATTCAAAATTAGACCACAATTAAACATTGACTATTCATATT
>CANYBF012820627.1:0-15341 GCA_948192965.1 Dalechampia spathulata | reverse complement strand
TGCACAGTCCCATACCTGCACAATCTTGAAATCACTCAACTATGCAACCCCATCCTTACACAGTCTCGGGATCCCTCTTTTTCGGGTGTGGGATCAGTTCATTCATGTGCCCCTCCGCTTAGAAGCCTGCCAGGAGCCGCTCCTTGTCCATGCTCTTTCTGGCACCGACGATCACTCCCCGCCCTCGTCAGCCCCGGGTGTCACATCTCACATATTGAACAAGTGTCAAATCCCTCATAGAATGGCTTGAGACAATGGCCATTAACCTTAAATTGCCTTTGTGAATCAAGGCTTTGAATTTTGATTGCACCATGGGGAAAAATCTTTTGAACCACAAAAGGTCCTATCCATTTCATCCTCAGTTTCCCTGGACATAAATTTAGTTTAGAATTATAAAGTAACACCTTTTGCCCTACATGAAATTCTTTGTGCCAAATCTTCCTACCATGAAGCTTCTGTGACTTATCCTTGTAGCTCCCCGTATGGTCATAAGCATTGGTCAGTGTCTCCTCCAATCCCTGCAATTGTAATTTCTTGTAGACTCTTGCATCATCCAAAGACATGTTAGACTACTTCACTGCCTAGTATGTATGATGTTCAAGCTCTACGAGCATGTGACATGGTTTTCTATACATAAGCCAAAAGGGTGACATTTCCAGTGTGCCATCCGGTATGCCCACAAAGCATCATCCAGACGTTTGCTCTAGTCTCTCATGTTGAGGTTGACTATCTTTTTGAGAATGGATTTGATCTCTCTATTTGCAACTTCAGCCTATCCATTCCCTTGTGAATGATATACTGTGGTCATACGATGATTAACATCATACTTCTGAAACAAGGCAGCTACTTCTTTGTTGTAAAAGTGAGTCCCTCGATCACTAATGAATGCTTTTGGAACTCCAAACCTGCTAAACACATTAGATTTAATAAAGCTTACCATGGTATTGGCATTACTTGATTTTGTGGCCTTATCTTCAACCCATTTTGAAACATAATCTACTAGCACCAAAATGTAAACATTCTCAAACGAATGTGGGAAGGGTCCCATAAAGTTCATACCCTATACATCAAAAATTTCACAAATAATGATTCCTTTCTGGGGCATCTCATGTCTTCTTCCCAAGCTTCCAGATTTTTGGCACTCTACACATTGTTTACAGAATTGATAGGCATTACAATGCAAGGTAGGCTAATACAGTCCACATTCCGGAATTTTCACGGCTATCATCTTGTGCCCATAATGCCATCTATAAGCACTGCTATAGCAAAAGTGTAAAACAGACTAGATTTCATTCTCAGGTATATACCTTCAAATGACCTTGTCAGCATAATGTCTCCATAGGTACGGATCATCCCAAATATAATGCTTTGCTTGGTTCCTAATCCTGTCCTTCTCATGCCTTGTAAGTTCATCAAAAAATCTCCTGGAACATAAAAAATTGATAATGTCAGCATACCAAGGTGATTTCATAATTACACTTAAAGCAATCTCATTAGGGAATTCATTAAAGAAATCATCAAGTTCAATGTTGGGTAATCTGCTTAAGTTATCTGCAACCAAATTCTTGCATCCTTTCTTATCTCGCAGCTCCAAGTCAAATTCCTGAAGTAGAAGGATCCATCAGATTAAACGTGGTTTGGACTCCTTCTTTTTCAGTAAATATTTCAAAGCTGCATGATCAGAAAAAATCAGTACTTTAGTTCCTAATAAATATGACTAAAAGTTCTCTAATGCAAACACTACAGTACAAAGCTCTTTCTCTGTCATGGAATAATTAAGCTGGGCATCATCTAGCATCCTAGAGTTGATCACATGAGGATCCCTCCCATTCCGTTGCCTAAGTACCACCCCAACCGTAAAGTTGCTTGTATCACACATAATCTCAAATGGTAAATTCCAATTGGTGGTTGCATAATGGGTGCTGAAATGAGTGCCTCCTTCAGCTGATCAAAAGCCTTCTTGCATGGTTCATCAAAATTAAATTCAGCATCTTTTTGCAATAATTTGCATAAGGGTTATGCTACTTTGGAGAAATCCTTCATGAACCTCCTGTAAAAACCTGCATGTCCAAGAAAAGAACGAATCTCCTCCATAGTAATGGGGTAAGGCAAAGATTAAATTATCTCAATTTTTACTCGATCAAATTCAATGCCTCTTTTTCGAAACCACATGGCCTAATATCAAACCTTGCTCAACAATAAAATGGCATTTCTCATAATTGAGAACCATATTCTTCTCAATGCAATGCTGCAAAACTCTAGCTAAATTATCTAAACATTCATTAAATGAATTACCATAAATAGTAAAATCATCCATGAACACTTCAATAATGTGTTCCATAAAATCTGAAAAATGCTTACCATGCAATGTTAGAAGGTTGCAGGCATGCTACACAACCCAAATGGCATCCTGTTGAATGCAAAGGTTCCAAATGGACATGTGAAGGTTGTCTTATCTTGGTCTTCTAGAGCAATGGGTATTTGGTAAAAACCTATGTAACTGTCAAGGCAACAATAGTGAGTCCGACATACCAAACGCTCTAATATTTGGTCAATAAAAGGTAGGGAAAATGATCTTTACGAGTTGCTAAATTTAGTTTCCTGTAGTCAATACAAACCCTCCACCTATTTTGGACATGAGTGGGAACCATTTCTCCTTCCTCATTATGGACTACTGTTATGCCTGTCTTTTTGGGCACAAAATGCACTGGACTGACCCATTGGCTGTCAGAAATTGGGTATATCATTCCTACGTCTTGCAGCCTCAGGATCTCCATTTTCACTACCTTTATCATGATTGGGTTTAGTCTACATTGGGCATCTCTAACTAAATTTTTATTAGGCTCTAGAAAAATCCTATGTATACACATAGATGGGCTTATGCTCTTAATGTCAATTATAGTCTAACCAATTGCTTCCTTGAATTTTTTAAGAACTCCAACCAAGGCATTCTCCTTTTCTTCACTTAATTGGTTAGAGATGATAACGGGCAGTATCTCTCCTTTCCCAAGGAAGGCATACTTCAAATGACTTGGCAGCAGCCTAAGCTCCAATAAAGGTTCCTGCAAGGTTGAATAAATCAATTTAGTGTAAGGATTATTCAAATCAAAATTTTGTTCAATCTTAGGCTCTTCATTCAATTCATCAATGGCCTGCATCACTTCATATTTTAGAAATAACATCTCCTTATAATTTTCTGCATTATTGAGTGCTATTCCAAGTTTGTCTTCTCCATATAATTCAAATACTTATTGTACACATGGCTTGATTATGCCTGCAATATAAGTGTTGAAGACTTCTGGAGGGTACTTCATAGCATCATACATGTTAAATTTTATCCCCTCTCTATCAAATTCCATGGTGAATGTCCCTTCGTGGACATCAATCTTTGTTCGAGCGATTGTCAGGAAAGGTCTTCCTAACAAGAGATCGGATGACTTTTAGGAAGTTTTTCTATCCATTTGCACGACATAAAAATCTACAGGAAAATTTAATTCATTAACTTTCATAAGCACATCCTCCAAAACTCCAATTAGGTATATGGTTGACTTGTCCGCTAATTGAATCATAACACTTGTCTCCTTCAATAGACTTACATTCAAAGATTCATACACACTTGCGGGTATAATGTTAATTGAGGCTCCTAAATCACACATGGTGCATTTTATGCCCATATCACCGATCATAACAGGGATTGTAAAAACTCCCTTGTCTTTGCAATTCGGTGGTACTTTCCTCTAAATTACTATTGAAATAGTTTCACTCATATTCACCTATTGAAAGCTAATTAATTTACATTTATTTGTGCACAAGTCTTTGAGAAATTTGGCATACCTAGGTACATGTCTTATAGCCTCAAGCAATGGAATATTGACTTGTACTTTACGGAAGGTCTCTAGAATCTCCTTCTGCTCCCTTTCTTGTTTGGTCTTTTCCAATTGCTCAAGAAATGGACAATGATTAATCATAGGCTGGATTGCCTTCTCATGGTCTTTGGCTTTCTCTTCTTGCTCTCCTTTCCCCTTGCTACTATCAATTTCTAGCTCCTTCTCCTTATGGGATTTTGGCTTTTTCCAACTGCTTCAGGAAGTGTTCGACCACTTCTCAATGTCACAACGTTGATATTCTCTCTGGGATTAACTTCTGACTGCGATAGAAGCTTTCCTTGTGATTCAATTCTGCTCAAAACTTTAGCCACCTGAGACATTCGATTCTCTATATTCTTTATCTTGGTCTCCGTATTCTGCTGATTTTGATTCACAGTTTGCTAGAATTGCTGAACATCTTATTGAAAAGCATGAACATTAGTTGCTAAATTTTTCACAACATCCTTTAGAGATATACTTGTAGGCTTTTGTTAATTTGATTTCCGCTGGAAATTTGACTATTGGTTGCCATAATGCAAGTTGGGATGGTCTCATCAACCTGGGTTATATGCCTTAGAAAATAGGTCATATTTCCTCTAGGGTGGTCCTGGAAATCCTCCAACAGTGTTTGCTTGCTCCTTGGTTTCCTCCTCTTAAATCAAGGGGCATTGCTCAATCGCATGATCTGTTTAAGTACAGATTCCACAAGCTCTTACTGGTTTCATATTGGTCACAAGTTCCTGCATAACAGATGTGAGCTGTTTAATTTGATTTTCAAAGCTTGAAACATTTACCTCATGGACCTTTCTAGGCTACTCTCTTTTAATGCTAAAAGATTGGGCATTAGCAGCCATTATGTCAATCAGATTACAAGACTCCTAAGGTATCTTGTTCACTACAACTCCATAACTTATAGCATTCATCATCTTCCTTTCTATTGGTAATAATCCCTCATAAAAGTATTGTATTAGGTTCTGCTCTATGATCTCGTGTTATGGGCACAACACACACATTCTTTTGAAATATTCCCAATAGTCATGAAGATTCTCCATGTTTTTCTACTGAATGGAACATATGTCTCACCTGATCTGGGTAGCTCTTTTGGCTAGGAAGAATTTATCCAAGAATAATCTTGCCATCTCGTTCCATGTTGAGATAGTTCTTGAGGGCACGTAATAGAGCCAATCTTTGGTAGCATCTGCAAGAGAAAAGGGAAAAGCTCAAAGTTAAATGTGTTCAAGGTTTACACCTTGCGGCTTCATCCCTGTACAAACAATATGAATTCTTTCAGGTGTTTATATGGGTCTTCATTCTCCAGGCCCCTCGAAAGTTGGTAGTAGTTGTATTAGTCCAGATTTAAGTTCAAGGGGTCCTGTTATGTCCTCATAAGTGATACGAAGTAGGGACTGGTCTATGGGCGCAGCGGCCATTTATCTGAGAGTCTGTTCATTGTTTATGGCCATAACAGCTTTGTTATAGCTCTCATTATCAAAGTTATCACTGGTTGTTTCCTCATGGGCATAAGAACTCTCTTAGACTGAGGCAGATTTTCTAAGTTTTGCCTCTTTTCTCAATCTTTTTGTAGTTTTCTCAATTTCCTTGTCAAACTTAAGATTACCTATAAAAGATCAAGTCATAAATAAATAATTAAGAAAATGTTAATTACCATCCTCGGTAATGGTGCCAAAATTTGATTAATTGTCACTTCTATCAAATTAATTCCTTACAAGCCACACGTTGGAATTTTGATTTTGTAACAGTGGAAGTCAGGGTCGAATCCCATAGAGATGGTTTCAACTTCCTTAATTCTTTATGTTTAAAAATAAATAAAGGGAATCAGAAAGTAACTAAAGCAAATGAAGAAACAAATAAAATAAATTATAGAAAATCAATAATAAGGAATTCTCCCAATTGAAAGCTTTAAGTATTCATTAACCAAATATGATCACTGATTCACTAAGCCGGTTATAGTTTACTGAGCAAGTCTCACACGCCCCAATCTTCCCTTATTTGTAAGATGCCATAAAACAAGCTCAATGAAATGCCTCTAATCCTAGGATAGACAAGGTGGAAATAGATTCTCATAAGTCATCCCAAAATTGGATTAGGAATTAGGAAGACCATACTCTAGTTAACAGTTGCGACCGAACATCCCTCGTGTTTAAACTAGATCTTCTAACCCACAAGAAGTACTACTATATGTCATAACAAGGATATCATCTTGCTTTACCACTCTAGCAAGTCGAGTGACTTTTTTATATCAAATAACCCACTTAGCTATATGCAAGAACTTAGAGACATGCAACAAGCTTTATTTACATGAACTAAGAACAACAATGGTTCTATAAGATTCAGATTTAAAGATAATAGTGCTTTGCTAATGGAATTAGGATCATTTAGATCTCATATAATCATTAATTAATAACTTGAATTGCTTCTAATTGGGAAAAACAAATCCCCTAGCCTTGCATCATGGGTGACATAAAATAGAAAATAAAAAATAAATGAAAGAAATAAAATCTCGAATTAAAATAAAAAGAATGAAACAATCAATTATTTTCTGACAAAATAAAATTCAAATAAAAACCTCAAAATCGTTTCTACATAAGAGCATGTTCCTATTTATAGAAGAAAAATAAAATAATAAAACTAATAAAAATAAATAATTACTAATCCTAATCTTTAGATAAAAGAGTTTGAATGCTTCCTAATCACTTTCCCATCCAGCTATAGGAGTTTAAGTCTAAGCAAAACTTGTCCTCGTCCAACTCTTCAAAACTAGCCAAGTGTTATTATTTTGGTGTCTCTTATACCTGGAAGCCTTATCAACATTCTACTCATAGGAGTTTAAGTTTGTCTCAACTTCTTCTTCCTTTAGCTCTCTAAAACACAGCTTTATCAGGTCATTTTGTCCAATCTTATGCCCGCAAGTGGTGTCCCAAAACTCCAAAATCCAAATAAGCTTTAAAATCTCCCATTTAAGCACGTTTTCCTAAAACTCACCATTTTGACCTACAAAATACAAAATTTACACAAGTCAACTGTTCTAACAACTAAACTATGCAATAATGGGCAGTTTGTGGGCATAAAACATGACATTTTGACACTCGATCAATAACATTCATGAAAAATGCAATAAACATGAGTTGGATCATGTAAATATCATAAGAATGATTGAGAGCTCCTAAAATCATATTAGTAAATCATTTAGACTTGATTTACTTCTTGATTCACACTTAATCATTCATAGCATGGAAAACATATTAAATGACATTTTATTTAAAAATCAAGTGAAAATCAATTAAAAACTAGTTAAAAATTAACTTCTAAGCAAGAGGTGTTCGTAGACTCAAATTAGAAGACCTCAAAATCATCATGCATCACTCAAGAATAAATTAATATCCAAATCGAATCAAGATATGTCAAGTGATAAATAACTTAATTAAATAGTATTTAATTGAAGATTTAAGCAAAATTAATTAATGTTTAGGCAAAAACCAATAAAATTTTATGAAAATAAAATTAGAAGATTTCAATATCATGGTAAATCAATTGGAAATGATTCAATATCTAATTTGAACTCAATCATATTATCATCCAATTAAAATCAAATTAAAAGTGGTAGTTAACTTGAAAATCAATTTGAAGCCAAAATTAATCAAATCAGAATAATGTATGATAAATTTAAATCATTTGGATTACTTGTGAAATCATAAATGCTACTAAAAACTTTGATTAGAATAAAAAAACAAATGAAAATAAATTGAAAATCATGAAAGCTATGAAAATCTGATGTTATGTGTGCATCATATAGCATGATATGCATAGTATGTACTAAAAAAGAGTATTTTTGCATAACATAACATATGATGTGCGCTATACATAGCTTTCAAGAAAGAAGAAAATCATGTTTTTAAGTAAAAATGTGAAGGAAAGTGGGATTATATGATTATTACATATCATTTGAGCTATGGAAAAGCTACAAATGCTACTATCATATTCATGATTAAAGCCAATGAAACACAAATCAATACAAAATCATAAAAACCCATCAAGAAATGAAGAGAAAGAAAAGAGGAAGAAGCATTCCCCCACTTGCCAAAGTTGGTTAAGCCTTAATCTTGATTCCAAAACATGATTAGGGATTTAAGTGAAGTTAATTAATCTCTAAAGCCTAATTAAGAACTTAATTAAGTATTTAATTAGGTGAAACATTATTTTGGAAGAGTTTGGTCATGATTCATAAAATTCAGACCTTTTCCCATAAATATATGAGTCATATTTATAGGTAAGGGTGAGAAGTTGCCAGAAGTGAACTAACAATGTAGGATTTTTGAAATTTGAAGGTGATATGCATAGCATGTAGTGCTATATGCATAACATCTAATGCAAAAACATGTTATAAATGTAATATGTAGTAGTATATGCATAGCACATTAAGGAATACACCCTATGTGCACCCCACACTTCAAGCACCTAAGGATGTATGCTCTATGCTCAATGGTCCTCATTCATACCAAAATGGCATGGTGACATATGGAGCATGCTAAATTTTCATGGGAAAAGGCCATACACCATATGCATTTCAATTGAATATGTAGAGCATGTAGCACTATTTACTCCATACATCAGAAAATGCATGTTACATGCTCTACCTTCCTTAAGCAAAATGTAACATATTTCGCATGTTTAAAGCACTCATGGGAGGCTAAAATGCATGTGTGCAACTGAAGATCAATAATAGGGACCTGTCCAAGTTGTATTGAAGAAAACTTGATAATATAGTGTGTAGGTAAAAATTTAGGGTCTACAACTACTAAAAGTGCATTCAAGGATTGTACAAAACTCGAAGGGTCTTGACTGCACTAGTACCTCATTGATCTTGATGCCCCTCTAAACTGGTATGACCTACGTCCATCAAATAACAAATGTTAAGTATATAACTTAGTGGTGTCTAATAATAAATACATTATAAATAAAACTTAATTTTACTTTTATAATAATTATAATTATTTAATAACATAGATAATGTACAATCATAGTAGTATATCCTTAATGAAATTTTGTAGCTAATAAAAACATATGATCAATTATGAAATATCATTTAATTTAATTCTTTATCAGTAACTTTTCAACCTTACATTATTATCACGATCCAACCATATTTTCATTATATGTGTGAGTATCATAAGAATAATATGTTATACATTAATAAATGCAAAGTTATGTTGCATTCCTTTTTTTTTAATCTTTGATTACATTTTACTTACATTGGTAGGGCATCAATATAGCTATCTATAAATACTAGATAGGGAGTCAATATCATCACTTGTCGATTCTAGATAGGATATCAATATCATAACCTATCCTTTCTTAAATAGGTGATCACTTTATATATTTAATCATGTTAATTCTTTATAGTTATTTTCATATTTATGAATAATCATTTAACTAGACGTATTTGATCTTATCTCAATAATATATTATTTATGAGAAAAATCATAAAATGATAGATGTACAATGGTCGAATTACTATTCTGTGGTCTTTTCACCTCTTACGTGCCTTCATATAAGCTTTTCATTCTTTTTCTTATTATTTAAACAAAATCTAATGTTCATAGGCATAATGTTTAATACATAGTTTATTTACATCCTAGATAAAATTTATTGTACTTACTTATTATGATATAGTTTATTATAATTAATATGACTTATATGATAGCTTTATTATAAATAATCATTAAGAAGCACACACTTATTTTCACTTTACCTCTATTTGTTTGTAAAATAGGGGTAGCGAAATTCCTATCATTTTTACCTTTTAAACACAAAATCTACATATGTAAATCAATTAAATAACATCATATATAAAATTGTTAATTTTTATCTCATTTGGTAACTTCATTTTCACATATATTTCACATACATATTAGTATACATAAGTTATCTTATTTAATACATTTTATTCTTTAATTATATAGTCAAAAGCATGTAATGGTTAATCTATATGTTTTTCTTTTTAAGTTATCTATTAGCTAATATTTACATACATCCAAGTATCAACGCATGTTACAATTCATGCCTCAAATGAAATTATATTAGCTTAGTTGCTAGCCTTGACCTCCAATTATGTTAAGAGTTTTATTGATTTAGTTTTCTTATTATAATTATTGTGCCATTCTTATTTTTATTTTTAAATACCAATGCTCAAACAAGCACTTTTAATTAGGAAATTTGGTCTAGTGATCACTCTAACAAAACTGGTCATTATATCTCTCAGAACCATATATAAATTATGTATTTTCTTTTTATTAGAATAGTAGCCAACACTTCATGCATTTTAAGATAATAATAAAAGCCATGAATAAAGATGATTGAGTACCTTATAACTCATAATGCTTTGGCAATAATTTCAAATAAAAAGCTCATGCCTCTGAAACTTCATATATACCATGCTTACACATCTCTTAGAATGACAATTCAAAACTTTCAATTCCCATTATCACTCATGCATTTAAATAGCTATTTACAATTCATAATACGTCCAATCTCAAATGAAATATGTGTGCATATTTCTCAGTTTATATAGCCATTAATCAAGAATTTTAAAATATAATTTTCTAGCCTTTTAATGTATTTGTTGACTCTTGAACATTTGATTCTTAAAGAATGAAATCATACAATACAATGAAATTTTATGCATATTTATATGTATTTCCAAAGCCTTTTTAAGCTACTATGGTTTCTCACCTTCTCTACCCATGATATTCTAGCAAATATTCCTTTATTACGTTATTAGTAGCTAGAAATTCAACGTTTGACTAGATAATTAATAAGATTAATTCCAATCCTAATTAATCATCATGCTTGACAATTATTTAGGATAAAGGATGCATGGATTTAACATAAACAAACATATAGTAATACCATCCTTCTAATCAATAATTCAATATACATACATGCATGAAATGCCATTTTTACAGCATCAATTCCCCTATTGTATGCATGCACATATATTTGAATCTATATTTATTTTATGGATAATACATACATAAAATCTTTCTTAAACCTCATATATATATTTAACATGCATGTCTTAGTTGATCTGTATTCATTTATATACACAGGCTTATAATAAATATATATATGCATGTCCTATGTTCTATTAGATTTGTATTACCTAATACGTTTATTTTATTTAGCAATTTTTCTCATGTGAGTTTTATTGCAAGCATTCAACCATATTTATCTATTTCCATTTGATTAATTATTTTATTGGTATGCTAAATTCAATATTAAACATTATTTTATCCTATGCATACATACTTGTTATGTCATCCATACAATAGCATTGAATAATTGAAAATAAATTAAATTCATATGCATATGCATATGCATGCAAAATCATAGGGCAAGTTTTCATCCTAAATAATATATATGAGTTCAAACGTTCAATCATCTAAAATCAGTTTAAATATTATTCTTTCATCAATTAATTGCTATGATGATTTAAACTAGTTTTTTTTCTCCTTAACACATTCTTATCATTCTACAACTTATGCAACCCAATAATTATACAAATAAATAATTTAGGTAGGCGTAGCCCTACCTTAACTAAGAAGTGAAGTGAGTTAACCTTGCTCTATCCAAAACTTCCCTCTCCTAATTATCTTTCATTATTTATAACTTATCTCTCTTTTATTTTTAGTTGTGAAATCCATAAACCATTAGACACTTCTTAAGCTTAATATTTAACCACCTAACTTATTGCTTTAGGGGCATTCTTCAAGTTGAAGAAATATAATTTTTCCATTTGTGGGTCATTTTACATTTATTTATTAACATAATTCATATTCATCCTCTAATGTAATTTTGTCCTAACTCTTAAATTTATATATATATATTTTAGAAGTGAGTGCATAATTTAATACTTATTAGGTACATTATTCATCTGTAATTCAAACTTATCTATTAACATAGTAATTTATTTTCATTCCTTCTTAAATCATTTAGCTTACTAGATAATAATGATTATTAATACCTTATTAATAATTATTGCTTATCATCTCTTGCTAATATCCTCTAAATTCTTCTCATTCAATTCCTAAACCCTTTCAAGTCCAATTTATGATATTTCTAAGATTATTTTATTTAATGCCCCTTTTAACTTTCATAATATTTATCTTGTTTAGCCACATCTAATTTACTTTGAGTAACATTCCATCTTTGGAATATATCTTACATCACAAATGGCATAAATAATTAATTAAAATATTACTTAATTTACATAGCAAATTTGTTCATAATAGCACATGACCATGCTTTCTATTAGTATATCAAGCTGGTGTATGTACCAATATCATTATTATAAATTCTTACACCATGCTCTCATATTTAATTCCATGAAATTATATTTATTCATGAATTATTCTAATGTTTACCAGGATGAAGATTTTATCCTCCACCAATTTATTACATACTCATAATACTGAATTTACCAATCTATTTTGTACACCTTTAATTTATTTGCATAGATCATACATAAATGGATTCAAACATAATGAATCATAAATACATGTTAACAAATAAATATGCAAAAAGAAAAACATTATGGATGTAACGTCATTTTAAATCCAATGAGAACAATGCATTATTGTTCTTTTACTATACCATCATACCTCACCAATGAAATAATTATTAGTTTTATACATATATATATATATATATATATATATATATATATATATATATATATGTGTGTGTGTGTGTGTATAATTCAGCTCTAACATGATAAATTATCACTTAAACATACTTAAAATTATATAAAAAGGTTAGATGTGATAGTTAATTAATGCAATTATTAATCATGAAATATTAAAGTGGTTATAACCAATGCATATTATTGACTTAGATATTTCTAAAATTGCATTTAGATTTCTAAGAGCAACGGGTACTTATAAATGGTTGGTTATGCCATTTGAACTTAAGAATGCTAGTGTTACCTATCAAAGAGTGATTAATTTAATTTTTCATAACTTAATTAATAAAACATAGAGATTTATATTGATGACATTGTGATCAAGTTAAAAAATGGAAGGGACCATATAAGTCATTTAAGAAATGGCTTTGAAAGATTAAGGAAATACCAATTGAATCTAAACCTTCTTAAATGTACCTTTGGCATGAGAGTTGAGAACTTACTAGGCTTTTTGCTAATCAAAGAAGATTAATCAAAATAAAACAAAAGCTATCATGGGGACAACTACTCCAAATAATAAAAAGGAGCTACAATAATACTTAGGGAAAATAAATTACTCAAGAAGATTGATTTCACACTTAGGTGGAAAGGTGAAGAAATTTTCTAACCTATTAAATTAAATAAATGAGTAGAATTTTGATGGAAGAAACACCATCAAGTTATTTTTGAAAGAATTAAGGAATGTTTGAGTAAGCTTTATGTCTTAATACCACTTAAGGAAGGCTAACATTTGAAACTTTACATTTCGACAGCTTATAATTCTATAAGATAGATATTAGCATAAAACATATTTGTAGGTCATGAACACACAATCTACTATTTGAGTAGAGTAATGAATGATATATAGATTCGATACAATCTTATAGAAAAATTATGTTTAGCTCTTTATTTTGCTTACATAAAGTTAAAACATTACATGATTAATGCTAAGGTGTACATAGTATTGCAAACAGATTTGATCAAATACATTTTCTTTATACCAATGATTACATGAAGGATTGAGACATAGGCACTAACATTAGCCAACTTCACATTGGCATACCTTCCCCAAAAGGTAATAAAAGGTTAGGCATTGCTAAACTTCTTGGTTGATAAAGAGAAATAGGTTGATTTAGGCATCTTTCACCTAGAAAAGGTTCCTTGAATCTTGAAATTTAATGGTTATATTGAAAAGATAATTAGGGCATGGGTAGCTATCATTTCCCTAATTAAAACTAATACTAGAATGTTATTTAACATGAACTTCAATTTCACCAATAATTAAGCAACATATGAGCACTTGTCATAGGTCTAGAAATATTAAAAAAGTTAAGTGTAAAAGAGGTAAATATCATAGGAGACTTACAACTAGTATTGCGATAGCTTATTAGTAAGTATAAGTGCAATAATATATTATTGGCTCCTTATTTGATAGTTGTAGTCCAATTATTGGAGGAGTTTAAGGAAGTTTCTTTCAACCATGTGCCAAGACAGTAGAACCAAAGAGCTAATAAGTTGGTTTAGGTAACAATAAGATTGGACATGTATACAAAGAGTTCTTAATGTAGAGTTGCACCCAATCATTAAACCATGACCTTTTAATGGTTGGAAAATTGATCTTATTGAAGAAAATTATCGAGCTTTGTTAAAAAGGACATAGATTATAATTATAGCTACAAACTATTTTACTAAATGGGTAAAGGCAATACCTTTGAAGAAAGTAGAGCAATAACATCTCATTTAGTTCATAAAGAGCATTTGATACATCTATTTGGTATTGTAAATTCTATCACCATGGATCAAGGGACCATGTTTACTGGTGAAGAAGTGAAGACATTTGTAGTAGACTATAACATCAGGTTGATCAGCTCAACCCTATACTACCCTCAAGCAAATGGGTAAGTCAAAGCATTAAATAAGGTATTGATTAATATTTTAGAGAATATGTTAGAAGATAATCTAAGAGATTGGTATAGGATTTTATTAAAGACTCATTGGGTATATATAATGTCAAAAAGAGAAGCTACAAGTGCTAGCTCATTTGCACTTACTTATAGGTATGATGTTGTACTCTTTATAAAGATTGTTGTACCATTATTGGGAGTAGCAAGATAACATGAGTTGGCATTGAATCTATATATAAAAGCCAAATTAATAGAATTAGAATATTTGAATAATTTGTGCATAATGGCATTGAATTAAATGATAATTTAAAAGTAAAGGGTTTTTAAAGTATATAATAAGAAAGTGAAAAAGAAGACTTTAAGGAAGGAGAATTAGTTTAAAAGATGATTTTACTGTAGGAAGCAAAGATCATATTAGAGAAATGGTTTATGAACTACGAGGGACCCTTCAATATTTATTAGGTGTTAAAGGAAAAATGCTTACTGGTTAGCTAACTTGTAAGGGGAAATTTACAAATATCATATCAATGGTAAGTACTTAGGTCATTTAACAATCCAAAAATCACTTGTAATATACAAATATACTTGTAGTGAAGAGATACATGTAGGCCACTGACCATAATTGAATAATAAAGCATTTAATCTTGTCGCACCCTCATTTTGGACCGGCTTGATCTGGATCAATTTAGGAATGCCTCTGGGTCAGTTTGGGTTAGCATCAGGCCAATCCAAGTTGATTTAGGGCTTTCTAGGTCGTTCTGGGCCAACTTTGGCCGTTCCAGGGTGCCTTTTGGACATGTGCATATGTTTTTGGTGCGTGTGCATATGTTTTTT
>CANYBF012820326.1:0-11581 GCA_948192965.1 Dalechampia spathulata | reverse complement strand
AACCAATCAATAATCTTTGTTTAATTTAAACCTTTCCTTAATATTACTATTTCAACATTTTATTTAAGTGTATAACCTTATATGTAATATACACTTTTGAACTTTACTTAGTAATTATCATTCTATAATTCACCTTTTTTTATGATTACATATAAAAATCTATTTTATATCACCCATATCATTTAACTAATTTATATTTAAACTACAAACTTGATTTAATGTTTATCTATTTTTAATAACTTGTCTTAAACAATTTCATTTCTTATGTATAATCATATATATACATATCTTTTAAACTTTACTAATTTATCATTTAATAACCATATATCTTTAACTTATTTATTTAATATCAATATCAATCTTATATTAAAATTATTCGACCTCTAATGTCCTTATTCATACCTTTTATCATTTCAACTTCATTTTAATATACTATTTTAATTATTTAATAATTCCTTGTATTTATCATTTAGATGACTCTTAATACATCCAATTAATTATTCACCTACCTATATCATTATCCATTAAAATCTTATTATGAAACCATTACTTAAATCATATGCTATCTTATTATTTTACTAACTTCTAATTAATCAAAGCATTAATTATTTATTCCACTTAATACCATTAATAACTTGACTTATTAAACTTCTTATACTCATTAACCATACCCACTTTATAACTCATTTTAAAATCCATCTCTTTAAAATTTTGAAAATTACTATATATCTCACTTAATTCCCATTTAAATCATCATACTAAAATAATAATTAACTTTATCTTATATCATTAATTAATTGCTCCTTTAAACTTTTAATAATATTAAATTTACTTAATAAATTAATCATTTGGACCATTTCCTTCTATAATGTCGTATATACCCTATGTAATTCACTTAATCATTTATGATGTCCCTTTTCAAAACCGTATCTTTAAAATACCATATACTTTATCTTATATTTATTAAATATTTCCACTTCTTCATTAATAATAATTATAGAATTAAATAATCAATTGTAATATCAATTGCCATTACTTTTGACCAACCACTCCATTAATACCCACTCAATATTGAATAATATCTCTTTTTGTCTTCATTCCTTTAATTATGCCATACCTAATTTTTTTTGTCATATTATATACTTTATTCCCTCTTCTATTATAAACCATATAATTAATTATCAATTATAGAATCCACTTAACTTCTTTCTTTAATTATTACATTCAATAAATCATATATACTCCATTAATCTATCTTAAACCATCAATTATCATAATTTAACTTAACCATATTTTAATGAATTGCTAAGTAGCCTTTTTAATATTCTAATTAAGCTTTTAGTTATACCATTTTGCCAATTAATTTACTGCAATATTCGGCCATCTTAAGGAAAGCACAAGACCACCCACACACACCCAATCCACTAATAATTAATCAAATTTACATGGTTAAACAACTAATAATCAATCTATGAACTAGAAACTACTAAATAATCGCCCAAGCCATTCGGCCAAGACCCTTTTAGGCTTAAAACCATTCAGCTAAATGATCAACATAAGTAAAATAATTTGGCCCTTTCACTGAAACACTCAAACAAGTAAGTACTTTGAAGATCTATCACCAAACTAGCTCACCTTTAAATAAAAATGACTAAAATGAACTAAACTTGATTCTTTCCTTGCATTTTCAACCGATCCATAAGGATCCTTTCATTTCAACTCATTTACCATCATAATATTTCCATGCATGTACCTCATAAGTAAGATCCAATAAGAAAAGAAGGATTAGTCATCAATAAGTTACGGTTTTAAAGATAAACTCATGAATAAGGTGGATCTTAACTCACTCTTTGAATAATCATAAAGGAAGTGGTTTGGCTTTCAATATGATAAGGAGAAAATGGAGTCATTTTGGCCTCACATGAATGAACACATATGATATTAACTTAAACTTGAAAAATCTGAATGAAAAAGAGCTTCACATGTTGCAGTTTTAAGCCTCCTTGAAGAGAATGATGCAGCTTCTTTATGAACAAACAAGAAATAAAGAAATCTTGATTCCATCATCTTCAGAACGTATAGAACTTATATTCTTCATAAGGTTTCAAGTAGAAATGAAGGTAAGAAGAAGTGTTGTTTCAGTTTTTCTAAGGAAAATAAGGAAGAATCATGAAGAAAATGATAAGAAATGAAAGTAAGAAGTAAGAAGCATATGGAGAGGATTTGGCCAAAATGAGAAAGATGAAAGAAAAGAATGAATTAGGTCACATACAACCCTAATTTTTGTATAAAATGAGATATATTTATAATATGAGTGCAAGATAGCTTCCATACACTCATTACATAGGATTCTAGCTCACTACACATACCATTTTGAAATTTATACATGTATGCTACGATTTTCATTTAAAGTCTTCTCTCTCCATCCACTTACTCCACTTTCTAAAACACTTTTTCTATTACCCATACACCAATATTTAATTCAATCTACTTTTCCATCTTCCCATATTAATAAAATACAAATTTATAATTTTCATATCATCAATCTATATTATTAAATTTTCATCTAATTTACACCTCATTAATTCAATATTCGATTTCCATATCATCATTTTAATTCTTAATTAAATTAAACCATATAATATTCTTTCCATCACATGTCTATTTAATACTTTATTATTATCTCAATATATTACTTTAATACTTAATTATTCTCTCAATTATTCAATAAATCCATTTATGATATCATCATGCCTAATTATGACATCATCATGACATCATAAATAAAATTCATCAATTTTATTTTTCTAATATTCTCAAATCATTATATACCTTCATAAATGTATTATAAATCCATAATTCATTATTCTTAATAAAATTAAAACCATAATTAGGCTCATTTGCTTACATCATGCTTACATCATCATTGTCATTTATGACATCATAAATGAATTTCCACTTCATTAAACTTCTTTTCTATACATTCACGATCCTTAATCATACTTAATTTATAAATTATGCATGCTCCAAATACAATTA
The DNA here is from genome assembly GCA_948192965.1 of Dalechampia spathulata. Classification (NCBI taxonomy): domain Eukaryota; kingdom Viridiplantae; phylum Streptophyta; class Magnoliopsida; order Malpighiales; family Euphorbiaceae; genus Dalechampia; species Dalechampia spathulata. The sequence continues at coordinate 8,542 of CANYBF012820326.1, read as the reverse complement.
TAATTTATCTTAATTCCTGAATTGCATGCATTTCCATGCATACGTAAATATTCTTACCTTGATATACGTGTAATTTATCGCTAGATCCAAATTTACACGTTCGAGCTTAATTTTCACATTCGACTTAAACTACTATCATCTTATTATCATTTCTTAATCTTGATAGATATTTCCTATTGTTATCATAATATTTATAATTATCATCTCAAAATGCGCATTTTTCTGTAATTCCATGTCATCACCCTATTTTTGATCGTATAAGGTATAATTTTATTACTCAAATCATTGATTCTTTTTATGTTAAAAATGAGGATGTGAAAAATTCTATATTCTTCATTGTAGAAAATATAAAGAGAAAACCTACTAGCAAATCGTACTTTTGTAATCATATCGATAATACAAAACTCTGTTATCAGTGACTCTAACTTAACATATAAGTAAGCTACCTTATCTAAACCTTACATAAGCTATAAGTTTAATACAAAAGTTAACATCATTAAAACCTTTTCAAGCTAACTAAGTTTGTTCATAATTCTAGTGAGATCATTGAAATTTCAATTGCAATTTTACTTTACTTCAACACTCCTTAAAGTTATAAATTGAAACTCTAAAAACTTTTTTCAAAAACTTTCATCTCCCTTCTTAGTTGGCAAAACTAAAATTCTGCATTTTGAATTATAATGCTTCTTCTTAATATTGTTAAATCTTCTTTGCACTTCATGATCTTTGTTTTTTATAAGCAGCCTTCTTTTGACATACTTTCATGCCTAAACATTACAACTTATTACTCAGATCATGTTTATTAATTATTTGCTTCTTTCTTCTCCTTCTTCATCCATTTGGGAGAAAAAATATGATTTTCTTGAAAACATGGCAACTTGCATAAAAACATAATTATGCTACAAAAATCTTCTACTTTTAAAAATTGAGATTTAAATGGTAATTTTTCAAGTGTCATTTCAAACTTTCTCCTTTTAGAGCAATCTTTGGTTGCTCCTCTATAACATCAAGTTTCAAATAAGAAGCATTCCATCCATATTGACAACAAGTAACTCTCATTTCTTCAAAGTCACTTTCTTGCTGTAATTTTGTTATTGATTTAGACTGCATATTGCTAATCTAGTGTTTCAAGAAAACTTGTTTTGAAAATGATTTTTGTAATTGTTTTGAAAATGATTTTTGTAATTTAATTACTTGTCAATCCCTTGAAAATGATTTTACAATTAATGATTGGCTGGTCAATATCACATATGTGAAACTAGAGTAGTTTTTAGACATGCTTAATGTCTCTTAAAATATTTTAATCTATGGTGATTTATAAAACATATAAAAATAAACTATAAATTCAAGCAATTAAAAAATAAAAATTTGGAAACATGAAATGATAATTTGTCATAAAAATGAGTTTGCAAGCATACAAATTATGCATTCTTCAAGCAAAATATATAAAGAGAACATATATTAATGAGCCATACTTTTACAACCATACCTATAGTATAAAACTTTATGACCAATGACTCAAGCTTAACATACAAGTAATCTACCATATCTAAACCTTATATGAGCTATAAGTTTAATATAAAAGTCAATATCACTAATATTTTTTACAAGCTAACCAAGTCTGTCCATAATTCTAGTTAGATCCTTGAAATTTCAATTGTAATTTTACTTTGCTTTAACATTTACAGCCCTATATAAAAAGCATCAAACTAATATTTTTTTTTTCTAGCTTTAAACATTGCCTACAATGATCTCTAATTCTCACTATAATCAACTGATATACCCCGTTAATTGTATCCCTGATTAATAAGGGCTGATGAAATCCTTCCTCATATTTTTATTCTTTATTGTTGCACTACTAAAATGGATACATTGGTCTTTACATTTATCAAGGCAAGCATATCTCTTATTGCTCTTAGCTCATGGTATTTGCTCCTTGCTTCCAAACTGATAAAAAGGGAAGACTTATGATGATATCTCCCTGACAGGATTAGATTAAAATATTTTACAAGTTTTACTATACCTTGAGATAGCTCCACACCATCTCTCATTGACTCCTCAACATAGAAAAATCTATCTTCCTAAATTGGGTTGCTTATACTCATTGACCAACTCACTGTTTCACTTCCTTTCTAAATTATTTTTGCTTCCAAAATGAAGGAAATGAATGACTATCAGGATTATTGACTTATGCCTTACCATTCTAGCTCCAAAAGCTAGAGATTTTACATTATTTGGTCTGTCCAAGAAGATCATTACAACATTCAATTTCATCTCGTAGGTGATAACATTCAATGTTCCACTTAGGATTCCATGATCTACTAATATTTTAATAAAGCATGGAGTCTTTTCAAGGGCATTGATGTTAAGCCATCACATACAAGCATTTATAGATTTGATACTTCCATTAATAGCCCATTTATTATGAAATGGTAAGATCAATATGTTTGCTCTTCTGTTCATTGCTAGTCCAAAAATGCTATGGTGCATCATTTTAAAGGAAGATATTGAGGTGAAAGATTAAAACCCAGTGCAACCCTCATTTTTCTACTCATATGCTTTCAAGGTCTTGGTGATTCTACTTGTAGTAGATTTTCATTAGGCTGATTATCGATGGACATCAAGATACAAACATTTTAGCTGATAATCTTGACAGCCTACAAGGCAATGAGAGAAATAAGGCTTTCTCTAATCACACTAGATATATCTTTAAATATGAAAAACCTAAGTTATCTTATAACCATGAAATAATATCTCATATTGAATCATGAGCCTTTCTTTATTACTAATCCCTTAACTTTTATGTATTATCTTTTAGATTCTTTACATGCTGGCAACATATTGTAAATTATTAAATCTTATTTAATAATATCATGTATAAGTCAAGAGTGATGTCTAATCATACATTATGACTATTCAAATTTCAGGAAATCATTACTTTAAGTACAACCGTTCCATATTAAATACCACTACAATAAACTACTATCACCATCCACCATCTTGTTTAGGTTTGAGTATGGATTAATGTCAACTCAATGTATGATTACATATGTTAGATCATGCCTTGAACTTGATGTTTCATGTACCATAATCTTTATTACCAAAATGCCCCCATGAAAGATATTCACTTTCAAGCATTCTACTCTAGCTAGAGATTCTTGAATCAAAGATTATTACATGCATCATTGAGATAAAACCCGTACAGTTAATTTGGGGTGATGAATCATTTATTGATAGACAACTATCTTAAGCTACTTCATTCTTAATATAAAAAGGCATGAACTTATAGCAATAGGTCCTTTATTCTATGATGAAAGTTGTCTTTACCTTATCAATGATGGTCATAAGAATTTGTTTGTACCTGAAAAACCTATAAATGAATAAGTACATAGCACTGGTAGCTGCACTATTAACTAGCACATTGATATGAATTAAAGGGAAGTCCTCCTTTTAAGCATACCTTGTTCAAATCTTGATAGTCAATGTAGACCCTAACCCTGCCATCTTTCTTGGGAACTAAAATAACATTGGTCAACCATTCAGGGTAGTCAACCACTTTAAGGAATTTGGTAGGCCAACATTGTAAACTCCACCACTAACTTGATCAGCCCAACTATCACAGTTGCAATAAAGGCATCGGTAACCTTCCTCTTTGAATCATCATAAAATCTAATGATAGTCTTAGATAGCTTCAAGTTTAAAGGCTAAATCTTAAGTTTTGGCACACTTTAAGAGGATAGACGTTGATGCTAGAACCATCATCCATTATGATATAAGGAGTAGAGAAGTTCATGATGTTCACCCTAATGAAGAGTGCTTTATTATAATGTATACCTTTAACTAGTAAATCAATACCAGAAAAGGTAATCATGTTGGATTTCAACTCCTTATTCACTAACTGACTCTTCATGCTATAAGGACTGGCAGAAAGAGAGATTCTCATACTATAAAGTGCCTCGATGATGGCCTATCAATGCTACTAGGAGGATTGCATCATGTCTTAAATGCTAATATTACCTTTCATCTTCTTTAACCTCTTGATAACTACATTCTTAGGCTAAGCAATCTCTTTACCCTTATCAATAGGTTACATGGCTAGTGCATTGCTAGGACCAGCCTCATCCACAACGGGTCTAGCCTTTATTAGCTTCTTCGAAGGGTCAAACTTCTTCCTAAGGTTGGGTGGAGGAAACACATTATCACTTAATGTCATTTTACAAACCCAAGAGGATATCTTGTTAGGTCCTAACCCTTTTTACTACTTAGGAGCCTAGGCAATAGGTTAGCTAACTTAGAACTCCTAACCGACTCACCCTTCTTAGATTTATAAACCCTTGTCGATTCAAACTTAATGGTCTCTTGAGTAATTACAGACTCATCCTTTAAATTATCATACCAAATGTCTATGGTACCAATATTAAACCTACTATTAGGCTCAAAGTTAATAAAAGGTAATTTGGCAACCATCTTATTATCGAAAGGAAAGAAGGAGCTAAGAACTAAAGATTCTTGAAACCTTAATTGAATCATGCAGGTATGATTAGCGTTATGGTAGTTAGGAAATATTTTTGTTTTGGTAGAGGGTTTGGATTTCTTGAAATATTCAAGCTTGCCTGATCAATAAGGTCTTGAATGACCCATCAAAAAGAGTGGTAGTCATCAATGTTATGATTATGATATTACTGGTAGTGATAGTAGGTCTTGGTGTTTACTATGATTAGGGGTGGTTTTTAAAAATATGGCTCTAGTGGCTTAAGGATTTTGGCTTTAATAAGATGTCTAAAAACCTTGGAAAGTAGCATCCCAAGATGGGATAACATCTAGGGTTGGTTAGTGTTTCAGAATATTAGGTTATGTGACTACAAGGAATTTATGTGTAGGAATGTGTGTGGTGTTTGTGTGTATGTAGTGATTTTGGGTTTGATGAAGGATGACTCATTCTTCTTTAGCCTATTGGTTTGCTTAATCTATTGCCCAACTGATTAGATGTCCTCAAAGGTATGGATGGTCCTATTCTTCAGCTTATCCTAATACAATGGTAGCAACCTTATGATAAGTTTATTAATCATATTAGATATGGATGCCTTTTATCTAAGCAGTGTAGTCTTATCCATCCATCGACCAAAATAGTCCATGAAAGACTCATTGTGTTTCTACTTCACCATTACAAAATCCAATAGAGTCACATCAAACTAGGACTTCGACCCATATTACTTGTAGAAAATAGTGCATAGAGGCTTCCCCTCGGGCAATGTTGGTCCTTACAATGAAATGAAGAATAGTTGAATTATTTGCTCATGCAATAAATTAATGGTGCTCATCATCATGGTGTATTCTTCAAATGATTCTTTGGATTGCTAACCTTATTGTACTTGGATACATCTACGAGCTTGAACTTGGTAGGCAACCACTTGATATCTTTAATGGAGAATTCATCAAAATCCAGATCAGACTCTACGCCCTTAGTCTTCATGATAGAGTGTAGCTATTTTATATTTTATTCCAAAGTAGAGGTTTTAAACTTACGAATGTCATGCATATGAAGTGTAGTGTCATCATCTGTCTTGATATTATACAAGTTGACTACTATCCCCTTATCCTTCATGGGAGCTGGTGAGGTAATGAAGTCCCCAGGATTAAGGACCTCCTTAATTTGCTATTGAAGTAAAGCTTTGAGGTTGAGAGTCAGTAACTTCTCCATAGACTGGTTGATCATGTCTTGCACAGTAGCAAGTGAAGTCTCATCTAAGGTTAGGTGAGCTTTCTTAGAAGGTGATGCAATAGATTATAGATCTACCATTATCTACATATGATAGTGAGAGTTAACATGGATGCCTAAGTATGCATATGTTTTTTTTGATGTACTTGATGCAACACGTAGAATGTATACATAACTTATCCTAAGAAATATCTAGTATTATGGTTGTAAAACAAACCAATTACTGAAAATTACATGAGTGTGCATGTATGTATGTTTAATAGAAAATATGAAGAGGTTGGTGAATATGTAGCACGCAACAGTGCTTCTTATCACATTTAGAGCTCTACGAAGACTGGTTAGTCCAAAATATCCTACGTGGGTTACTAGCCCGAAGTTACACTAAGAACTTAAGGTGTAATACTCTTAATATATAAGGCAAGAAAAGGTTGATCGTTGCCCAATCGTATAAGGGATCAGAGCAAAATATTTGATAGCCTTTTAAAATAATCATATTGCTATGATAAGAGAATGTCAATTGAATAGGCATGAGGTTGTGCAACCATTATAAAATTCTAATAGAATTCTAAATCTTAGCAGAGCAATATGAGGTATGAAAATTAGCTAGATTTAAGCAAATGCACTAATGTGATTAGACATAGACTCATATAACATGCTAATAAGGGATCATAATTTTACAACATTGCTATGGCTAGCTACATTGGTTTTAGTTCTGTAAAGTAGGCTATGGTCTCTTGCTATGATGTCTATAACCTATGTAACTGAATGGAATAATTTATATAGGACTATACCTTGCATCCATCTTATCAAGGAATCATCAATGATCTATAATACTAAGCAGCAAGTAGTGAAGTCAAACTTGCTTTCCCAAGAAGTTAAATGGAATCCAAGGTTCTCACTCACCCACAATCACTGATTTAGTAAGGATAAAAGTCATGTATTAAAATGCATACAATACCCATGTTATACAACATAATTAGCCAATTAAGATGGAAAAAGTGATATGAAACTCTAAAATTTCAATACCACCACTCTTTCATTGTAGGTCCTTAGTGGAGTCACCAATATGGGTGAGGTTTTCTCCATGATCCAAAGTCAGGCTTGCAATAGATAGCATCGAGTGCTCACTTAGAGTGAAAGAGAATTCTTCTTGAGGGGCTCCCTTAATGAATGATTCATACCCACATGAGCTTACAAGATGGATTTTCCATTGGATGTTTTTAGATTTTAGTTAAATCAACTAAGTTAAACCCTTCAGAGAGAAGTTCAAATGGTAAAAATTTATTCTTTTAGACTTTCAAGTTCAATTTTACCATCTTAATTGATTAATTGACCAAGGCAAGCATATGGGCATTCATACAAATGAATATATTATACATCATAGCAAAGTAAAAAATATAGCATATATAACATATATAACAAATAATGGCTAGTGGAAAGAGTAAGAAAGAGATAAGGGATACATGCAGAATAGAGCTAAACATAAATGCAAAGGAAAATAAATAAAATAGAGACATATTTTATTACATAAAAGTTTCATCAAAATAAAAATGAGCATTAAATAATGCTCCCTTCACTCCACCCAAGGAAAAGAGATAAGGTAGCATAAGCTGAAAATACATGAATGAAAATAAATGAGCAAATATAGCAAACAATCAATGTTATGCAATAAAAAAGATATGAAGATAGGTGTTACACCCATAAAATAGGGGCTAGAAGAATGTGATTATAAGTCCTTAATGTGTTAAAAAAGTACTAATAGCATAAGATGCAATATTTAGGAAAAATGGACTTAAGTTAATGTTAAGCTATATACGTGTAATCAAGTTAATTGTGGAGAATGAGTATGATGTATTCAAGTCGAGGAGTATGGTAGGACAAAATAATATTTAGGATAGAAACTAAGTTTAATATACAAATAAATGAACTAAAGTTCAGGATATTGAATAGGATGTAAATGGAATTATTGGAATTGTTTAAGGGTAAAGATGGTAATATGGAAAATATGTAAGGGTAATTTTGGAAATTTAGAATTTAGGGACTAAATTGCAAATAATAAGAGTTGAGGGATTGATTTATAATTATTGAAGGTTTATGGAAAGATCTAAGTGGTAAAATTGAAAGTTTAAGGACTTACTGTGAAATTTTCTAAAATTCTAAGGACTAAAGTGGTACTTTTTCCAAGTAAGTTATGTCTTACATTAATATAAGTCTTTTATTTAATAATTAATGAAGGAAATATGATGAAAGAAGAGAGAAAATTTGTAATACATAAAGAAAGAAAGAAGAAAGAAGGGAAAATAATCTTTTAAGTTAATTCTTTACCATTTTTCATGATTTTTTTTCAAGATTTTCATAAAAAAAATGTAATTTTCAATTCTCTATCATTTGATATAAGTTTTAGCATGAGAAAATTGAAGATTAAGTTGGTGGAAGTAAAGGAAAGATTATGGATTTTTTGGGTTTTCTTGATTAAGGTTGATTTAAATTGATTTAATGGTAGAATAAGGTAGGACAAGTTATATTTACTATGATTTAAGCTTTGGTTTATATTAAAATGATGTAAAACATCATGTATAAGGAAGGGAAGAATTCAGTCAAGAAGGAAATCTCATTGACATGTGAATTAATTTAATTAAATGCTTAGAAACGAAGAAGAATGTACTAAGATTAATGATTCTAATAAGAATTATGAAAGAATTTAAGTGGAATAGTGAGAAAATGCATTAGTAAATACTGTAAAGGAAGCAAATGTGTATGTATGAAGGCCTGGACTTGAAATGAATGTATATTAATGTGAGTTAAAATGAAAAATGATGATTA
>CANYBF012819116.1:0-10581 GCA_948192965.1 Dalechampia spathulata | reverse complement strand
ATGAAGAAGAAAGGAGGAGGGTTTGGCTGGTTTGAGAGAAATTAGAGAAATTAGGGTTAGGTTATTAATTATGACATCATTATGTCATTTTAATTAAAAATTCTATTTTTAATTTCTAATATCTATTTTAATTATATAATTCACCAATTTAATTTCAAAACTAAATTTTCCATTCCCTAATTCCATAAAATTGCATTATTTCAATCGCTTACATCATCAATTTCACTTATGACATCATAAATAAAATTTTTATTCAAAACTTTCAAAATTTGCATATATCTAATTTAAGTTAACACAAACACTATGGTCAAAGCCATTTTATCAAATTCAATGTGGACAGACTAAAATCATCATTTTAGTGCCAATTATCCATCCGTTTTAGTGGTTTCGGCAAAATTTCCACTTTGTTCTTTTGAGCTTTAAACTCAATTCTTATCATATATCTATCAACATAATCATAATTCCATATCATTTCCACATCAATAACATCTATAAACATGATATATTGTCAATTATGAATGTACAGTGAATCATACAGTTCAGGATGTGACAATCTTTATATGCATTTATGTTATGAATATGATACAATGAATGATTGATGGATGTATGAAATGCATGAAATAGATATGATGCATGAATGTATTAACTAGATGTGTCACACCCAGCCCATACCTGGAGTAACATGCTCCCGTAGCATACACAACGACCTCCCATACGGAAAACCATTGTGTACCCTACAAGGGATACGTATACCTGCATAAATAGATGTCGTATGGGGACAATATACAGTATGGTGGTGCAATCGATGTAAAGAACCAAATACAAAAGCAACCCTGGATAATCAACATACATTCAATGAATGAGCATTTCCAGAACAAATAACTGTATATATACACATCAATATGTCTTTACATAAAGGTTCAAGGAAAATACACTGTTCCCATACAAAATTACCACCAAACTACATCTATTCTACTACCTCTCAGTTACATACAAACTACAGTAACCGGTCTAACAAAAAGAAATGTGCTCGGCTATCCCAGACCACCTCGAGATGAGGATTGCTGCAAAATTCGCCTCTCTGCTGACACGGCAATCACTGCTCTGGGCCCTCTACTGTGGGCTCGGAACCTGCATCCATCAATTGATAAATGCTGAGTCGAATACTCAGTGGTGCAAGTAACACATAACGCATATCATAGAAACAAGCATTTCAAGCCACAGGCAATACAATGCAATGCTATGCTTGCCCCCCTGTTTCTCTTTTCTTTTCTGTTTATTGTGCACAATATAATCCCATGCTGGATCCCTATATACCGGTACTCAACTCCCAAAGGAGGGCAACTGTAATCTCAGCCCGTGGGCCCCTTTTTAAATTATATCTTGAGACTCAACTCCCGTAGGAGGCAACATATCATACGATTCCATTATGGAATCCTGTAATATATGATCCATCATGCCTTTCCCTCATTTTCTCTCATTATTCTCAACCCTCCCATTATGTTCATGCCAATAAGCAATGTTCAATGCAACATAATACGGAGGAATGGCTGACATAAGCAATAAAATAAGCTCATATCTCAAAGCAATAGAAAAATATGGAAATTCAATCCCCAAACATCATTTCCTAAGCCTTACTTAGCTTAAAACAATAAAAGAAGCAAAGAACAAACCAATACAAACTCGCACTAACCTGGTAGAAGTAAAGCTTCTAGTGGCTAATCACTCCTTTAAGCTTCTAGCCTTACAAAATCAACTCTGATATGCTTAATCCCTTGAAGGAAGATAAACTCTAGGGGTCTAGGGATGTTTGGGAAGGGTTAGGAGAAGAAATAAGGAAGAAAGTCAAAGAAAAGTCTAAGTTTATCCTCTTAAAAATGGTGTTTTAAGTCACGTATGGTCGTACCAAACTCCTGTATGCCCGTACCAAACTTAAAGTCCTGATGCCCTGATTTCCTATGAGCTGTCGTACGCCCGTACCAGATTTGGTACGCCATTACGAACCTAAAGTTCCTGATAAACCTATTTTCCTGTGAGTTACGGTATGGCCGTACAGCTCCTTAGTGCGCCCGTACCGTCTCCAGGACCTCAATACCTCTTATTCCTCATGCCTGTTATGCCCGTACGGATATCCGTACGCCTGTACCGCATGCTTAAAATTAGGACATGCCTAAGCAAAGCCTCTAACTCCCCCAGAACCTACTAAAACCACTCCAAAACCAACCTAAACACATCAAAATCATTGTCCCTCATCCAACCGAGAAGTCACGCTTCTCAATAAGGTGACAGCATCGTATGCATCATCATAATCAAAATCATACATCCACATATACAAGCATACATACATACATCATAGTAAAACAAAACATACAGACCTCTATTCGTATACTATCGTACAAACTACTAGGGCCTCAACTACGGGTGTAACAAGATGATTATGATATTAAGTGCTTTATGAATGGAGAAATTCCATATGATATGGAATTTATAGAGAAAATAATAGAAGAAGATGAAAGGATGATTATAAAGTTGAATATGTATGAAATATGCTAATTAAGAAGTAAGTAAAGTGTGTTTTCATTAAATGCCTCAAATGAAGTCCTATGATGATAGTTATATGTGTTAAGTTATATTGTGGTATGTTCATATGATGTTGTTATGTGATATAATGGGATTTAAAATAGGTAAATGTAAGTTAAATGATAGGAATGATGAAAAACACATTGGTACGAGCGTATGGGTTCGCGTACGAGTGTACCATTAGTGTTTTGAGTTGTATGACCGTACAGTTTGGTCGTATCACATGCCAAATTTGGCAGTAGCTTTTGGTATGGGCATACAGGCTTATGTACGGGTGTACCATTTATTTATGATTTGGGTAGTAGCTTTGGTATGGGCATACCAATTGACGGTACGACCATACCATCATTTTGGCATAGATTGAAATTGGGGTTTTTGAGATCGGTACGGGTATACGTGGTACGATATGATCGTACACAACTTAAAATTGGCATTTTAAAGGCAAAATTAGGTCAATTTTTATAAATGTTATTCCTCCTAAAATAGAAAACCTTTAATTCCTTTTCCTTTTCTTTGTGTTTTGGGTTAAAGCAAAGTATTTCTCTAAGGTAAGATTGTTGATTTCAACTTTTATACTTCTTTTGGTTTATATAAATTATATATATATATGTCTTTTATTACATGTTTATAACAAAGAGGTGAATTTTGTTGGGTTATTGTGTAAATGATGATTAGTGATGATTCTAAGACTTGTTATGCTATAAGATTGATAGAAAAGATGATATATGTGTTGATAGGCTGAATTCAATTTGCTGCTTAAGTTGAGAATTGATTTGGGTTTGATTTTTTAAGGGCAGAAGCATATTATTCATGAGGATTGTTGAAAACATGAATAAGCAATGTGTTTATATATTGAAATTGGAGTTTGATTGTATGTATAAGTATGTTAAGGCATGAAAATATCAAAATGTTCTTTAGTGGGTGACAAGTGAGTTATAATGTGAAATGTTGTGTATTGTGAGAAATATGAAATGTTATAAGATGGTATAATGGTTATATGTTCATTGTATCAAAGTTGATTTAGGATTTCACAGCATGATTGAGTATGGATTATGTAAAATGAGAAGTATAAAACGTGAATGTCTTTACTAAATGGATGTTAAATGGAAATGTTATAGGTTTAACAGACAAAAATCATACTTCTTCACAAGCTATTGATAAGGGTAAAGCGATAACAGGTTTGTGCTTTTCATTTCATGACCATATCTAAGGTCTTGAAATGATGTCCTTATATTTAAATATTTATGCTATTAAGTTATGAACCTGTATAAGGTCTTAAAAATGATGTTTTCTCAGTTGATTGCTTGTGATAACAAGGTAAAGAGCTTACATTATGAATGGTATGGTGTGATCATTGTTGCATAAGATCATTAAAGCATCATTTATGCATCATATCATGAATCATCCCTACATCAAGATATATTCATGATGTATCATACAGAGGATATAAAGGGAAAAGAAAGAGATATACAGAAAAATGTTCAATGAAAACGTACTAGGTCATACAATTATTATCGATTCCTTAAATGGAATCATACAGTATAGGTTCTTATTAAGAACCATAGAGAAATGTTATGTTCTTACGGGAACCAGAGAATGATACAATATCGGTACATAGAGAAATGGATCCAATACAAGATTGTATATAATCATACAGAAAAGAAATGAAATGATACGGGAAAATCAGAAGGAGAATGCAAAACATGAATGCATTCTCACAGACATACATTATCATTCATTTATCATGAAATGATAGAGAATGGAATGATATATGCACTGTAATTATGCTTATGCAAAAATGAATACAGAGTAATAAAGTATAAAGAAATATTTAATGCAAGAAAAGTTATAATGTATTCTTTTTATACATGTTGCAAATATGAAAGTTATTGATGAATAGTAATTTATGAATAGTACTCAATGAATAGTAACTTATGCATAGCACTTGATAATTAGTAACTGATGAATACTACTATATGCCTTATGCATTGATTATAATAGCTAATGAGTGATGCAAAATGGCATTATATGATACATTTATACTGTTAAATATTGGATTACTATGATTTGAACTTAATGTGATATTTATGACATGGGTTTATGTCTTTCACTCATTTTATAGCACCATTGAGTTTTATACTCAGTATTTATCATTTGATAAACACAAGACCAGGACCTTTAGGCGAGAACTTAAGCTGATTGATCTACAATCAAAGGAGGTTGTGATTCTGAAGAATCTCCATCTTGAAGCAATTTGGGATTAATGTAACATACTCAATTTGTATTTATGCAACTTATTAAATTAAACTTAGTGGCAGTAACACTTATGTAATATACTTTTGGTTGTGTTATATGTCAATATTGTGTTATCATGTTTAATGTTATGTGCAGACCACATATAATGAAGGATGGCTTGATGATATAATGAGAATGCATTTTATGTATTAGTTTTACCATAACTAATTTTATATGATATAAAAAATTAATAAATTTTATAGATAGATCCTCTGTGGAATCATTAATGATTTCCTTACTTAGAGGAATATTAACTATTCTACGAGAGCGTGTTACATCGGGATAGGGTGTAACAGACTTAGTTGATGAAGATTCCATCTTGATATTACTTGACTTGCAGTCCTAAGAAATACTTCAATTCTTCTATCATGCTCATCTCAAATTATCCTTGCATACACTTAGAGAATTCCTTGCACAACTCTTCTTTAGTAATACCGAATATAATATCATCAACATAAATTTGTACAAGCAAAATGTCATGTTTATAATTCTTAATAAAGAGTGTGGTGTCTGCTTTGCCTTTTTCAAAACCATGGTTAATTAAAAATGAGATTAACCTATCATACTAAGCTCTAAGAGCTTGTTTAAGTCCATACAAAGCTTTAGTAAGTTTGAAAACATGGTTGGGAAAGTTAAAATCTTCAAAACCAAGAGGTTGTTCAACATAAACCTCTTCTTCAATGAAACCATTCAAAAAAGTACTTTTGACATCCATTTGAAAGAGTTTAAATTCATATAAGATGCATATGCCAACAACATCCTAATTACTTTTAATCTAGCAATTGATGCAAAGGTTTCATCAATCTATTCCTTCTTCTTGATTATATCATTGTGCCACTAATCTAGCCTTATTTCTAATTATAGCACCATCCTCATCTAACTTATTCCTAAACACCCACCTAGTTCCAATAACAGAAGCATTCCTAGGTTTAGGTACTAAGGTCCACACTTTGTTCCTTTGAAATTAATTAAGTTCATCTTGCATAGCAATAACCTAATTCTCATCATTTAAGGCTTCACTAATATTCTTAGGTTCTACTTGAGATATGAATGCAAAATTGTTATGAATATCCTTAAAATGAGAATGAGTAGTTACCCCTTTGGATGTTTCACCTATAATGAGCTCCTTGGAATGCCCTTTCAGAAATTACCAATCTTTTAGAAGATTGTGCGAGATTGTTGTAGTAGCAAGATAAGGAGGAAGTTTATTGCATTCTTCCTTTTCAACATGTTTAGGAATCACCGCTTATTGGTTCTCATGTTCCTTTTCTTGTTCCATCAAGATACCTATATTATCATCAACAAGATCCTTTCTTGGACCAAAGGGGTTAGTTTCATCAAAAATAATATGCATTGACTCTTCAACAACCAAAGACCTTTTACTAAAAATCCTATATGATTTGCTAGATGTTGCATATCCAAGAAATAAACCTTCATCAATTTTAGGATCAAATTTTTCAAAATTATCCTTGGTGTAAAAATGTAACACTCGCAACCAAATACTTTAAAGTATGAAATTCTTGATTTTCTACCATTCCATAGCTTATAAGAAGTTTTATTTAAAATAGGTCTTAAATGAACTCTATTTAAAATATAGTAAGCGGTATTTAATGCTTTGGCCCAAAAGTACGATGGTAATTGATACTCATTAAGCATTGTACGTGCCATATCACAAAGAGTTCTATTTTCCCTTTTAACTACCCTAGAGGAGTTCTAAGAGATGAAAAGTTATGATTAATACCATGCAAATCATAAAATGACTTGAAGTTTTCATTTTGAAATTCTTTTATATAATCACTCCTAATGGATGAAATGTAATATCCTTTTTCATTTTACATTCTCTTAGTTAATGTTTGAAAAGCATTGAATGCATCATCTTTATGAGATATAAATGAAACCAAAGTAAATCTAGAGTAATTATCAACAACAAGTGCATAATGCATGCCTTACAAACTAGCAATTCTAGTAGGTCCAAACAAATCCATGTAAAGTAATTGAACGGGTTTAGTTATTGTTACCTTGTTCTTTACCTTAAATAAGGACTTAATTTGTTTGCCCATTTGATAAGCTTTACATACCTTATCCTTGAGAAATTTGATCTTTGGAAGTCCAACCACATGCTCATTCTTTCTAAGATCTCCAATGTTCTCAAAGCTTGCATGTCCAAGCCTTCTATGCCATAGCCATGAGTCCTCACTTATAGAAACAAGACACTTAACACTCTTGTTAGTAAAAGATTCTAAATCAATTACATAAACATTTTCAATTATTTCCCCTTGAAAAATCAACTTATCATCACATATCCTATAAACAAAATAACCTTTAGGATCAAAGATAACCTTATAACCATTATCACAAAGTTGACATATGCTTAACAAGTTATGTTTTAATCCTTCAACTAATAAAACTTTGTTAATGAAAAATTTGGATTCCTTACCAATATTACCAATTCCAACCACTTTACCTTTGACATTATCTCCAAATGTGACATTACCACCATCCCATTTTTTAGGTTAGAGAAGAGGCTTGCATTTCTGATCATATGCCTTAAGTATCCACTACCAAGGTACCATTTGTTTACACTTATCTTGGATCTCAACCATACCTATCAAAATAAATGCATTTACTCTTTCTTAGGTACCCAAATGTTTTTGGGTCCTTGGGGGTTAGAAGCATAAGTATCATCATAACTCTAATACATTTTCCTAATGTAGTATCTATTAGTTGTATGCCCCTTTTTATTGCAATAATGACAAATAACATTCCTAACTCTAGAATGATTATGAGCATTTTTCTTTCTAGATGCATGAACATGACTTTTACTACATGAATATGAACATTTATACATGTTATTTATCATAACATGAACACTTTTTCCTTTAAAAGTTTTTTATTTTTGGATGGAGGTAGATGCTTTTACAAACATGATTCCCTTAGAGGTATAGGAAGAGTTTTGATTAAAACCAATACTTTCTCTATTGCCACTAAGTTTTTGACATTTCAAAAAAGAATCAATTTTGACACCTCCTTGTTCAAATTTAGCAATATTGTTTTTCAGCAAATCTCTTTCTTTTGAAATTTTATCATTTTCTTCTTTCAAAGCTTTATTTTCCTTTCAAAACTTTATATTTAGCTTTGTAAGAGTCAAATTCATTTTCCAAATTATTTTTCTCCTTTGAAACGCATGCAAACTTATTTTTAAGAGATTTATGTTTCTTAGCTAACTGTTCATACTTTTCTAAAAGCTCTTCTAATGCATCACTCTCATAATCATCATAATCATCATTATTACTATAATAAGATTGAGATGATATGGTTACCTCATCTTTATCATCATCCAAGAATGCCATGAAGCAAAGATTTGTTGCAATTCCTCTCTATTTATCTTCTTGTGAGCGTCGATTTCTGCCATTGCCCAGAGCGAGGCTCTTGGATAGAGGATGCACTTGGAGTGAAAGCTTAGACTTCCTTACGGGCTACCTTGAGAAATGATACAGACTCAAAAGAGTTGCAAGGGAGTCACCACTGGATGGTTCCTGATTGGTTCAACTGACCCATAGCATGAGTGCTAAGTTAAACCCTTTAGACATGGGTTTGGGTAGTAAAGATCTATTTCTATGAGTTTCCAAGATCAATTTTACCATTATAGTTGGAGTTAATTGTCCTAAGTAGGCAAGCAAGCATGCGCATAAGTAAGCACACAGCGCAACATGCAATTTACCATAGTATAGTTGCACGTGGAATGGCATATAATGCTATATGGCATTTGGATGACATGGCATAAATAATGATATGGTAAAATGACATGGCATAATGATGTATGTATGAATTGGCATTCAACATGGCATGTGACGTGGCATATGACATGACATAGTGATGTATGTATGAATTAGTATTCAACATAGCATGTGACATAGCATACGACATGGCATGTGACATGGCAAGTTGGCATGATATATTGGCATATAACATGAAGAATAGCACGTATGGCATGGTGGATTGGCATATTTGGATCGTATTAGCATACAAGATAATATATGTTATGGCATGACATATGCATGGCATAGCATAGAAGTGTGTAATGTGGCATATGATATGGCATGTGACATGATATGACATATACATTTTAGCAAATATAATAAAACCATCCACGGAATAAAATTCTCGAGAGGCCGGTGAAAGGGATCGAGGAAATAAGGGATACACGGGGGAATTTAAAGCTAAATTATACTAAATGGAGGATAATGCTATCCTATTACATAAAATCTTAGTCAATAATCTGAGACATTAAGTAATGTCTCCGCCTCCTCGGGAAAATTTCCACCTTGGGTAGCACGAGCCGAAAATGCATGAGTGAAAAATGCAAATAAACAAATAGATTCATCAATAGTAAATGAAATTTAGGACTTATTTGACTAATTCAATGCCATATAAAAGCATGAATCAAGAGCCAAAGTCTGATTAATTATATGGCAATAATCAAGAGAATTAACACAAGTTGAATAGTGAAAATTAAATAAATATGAATAATTTTAGGCAAAATTATTTTCAATCGATCATGGCATATTGAATGGGAGTTGCTAACATCACACAAACAATAATTGGAGATAGCAACTCAACCAACTGGAGCCAATCCTATTGAAAATCACAATTACACGAGTTAAATAAGCATTTAATCGAGAAAAATTAATTTTGAGGCTGAAATTAGTTAAATGTGATTGATTTATGATAGATCCAATACATTAGAGCTACTATCAAGCATCAAATGTTACTGGAATCATCAAATTAGGACCAAAATCAAGTGAAAAATGTAATTTTTTGGAAATTTTGTAGGCTATATGCATAGCATGTAGTGCTATGTGCGCATCATATAGCCTACATACTATGCACATAGTGCTATATGTTGCGCATGTAGTAGAGAAATTTCATCAAAAGTCCAGTTTTTTTACAAAAACACAATCTATAGACAAATCCCAGCAACTTTAATAAAGCATGTTATGTGATTTGTGTCACATCCTCAATTTTAGCATGAAAAAAATATTAATGATTCGGGTAATGGAATTATCCATATATGATAAAAAATAGGGTAATGACATGGAATTACGGAAATACATACATTTTGAGATGAAATTATAAATATTATGATAACGATAGGAAATATCTATCAGGATTAAGAATGATGATAAAATGATAGTAGATTAAGTCGAATGCGAAAAATAAGCTCGAATGTGTAAAATTGGATCGAGTGATAAATTACATGTATATCGAGGTAAAAATATTTACGTATGCATAAAAATGCATGCAATTGAGGAATTAAGATAAATTATGATTGTGTTTGGAGTATATAATTTATAAATTAAGTATGATTAGGGATCATATAAATGAATTATACGAGTGAAAAATGTACATATAATATATATACGTATAGAAATAATTGTGGATTAGTGAAGGAAATGGAATAATAAATAAGTATATTGAAATATTTATATCTAAGATGCTTGA
Organism: Dalechampia spathulata; assembly: GCA_948192965.1. Lineage (NCBI taxonomy): Eukaryota > Viridiplantae > Streptophyta > Magnoliopsida > Malpighiales > Euphorbiaceae > Dalechampia > Dalechampia spathulata. Next base: position 204 of record CANYBF012819116.1, on the reverse strand, counting down.
TATAAAATAAGATTTAAGAATATAGAGAAGAAAGTTTAATAAAGTGGGAATTAATTTATGATATCATAAATGATAATGATGATGTAAGTGAATAAGCTTAATTATGGTTTTAATTTTATTAAGAATGATTAATTAAGGATTGATAATACATTTATGAAGGTATATTATGGTATGAAAATATTAGAAAAGTTAAATTAGTAATTT
>CANYBF012818499.1:0-22021 GCA_948192965.1 Dalechampia spathulata | reverse complement strand
CTCCAATGAACTAGTACTATACTACTCATCCACATATTCACTTTAGACATCTCATGTCATGATGAATGAGAATCATCCCTTAATAGGAAGTGTAATATATGCTGATCTTCCCATACTAATAATGTCCATTCTTATTAATACTATGATTAGGGATATTTAGATATTGAACATTTGCATACAATAAGAATCTCATTCCATAAACTCTTTATAGATTCTTCTGCACTGTTCCAATATCATTGACTTCAATATATAGTTTAACACTTCCAGTAAAACAAGTTCATTTAAAACATTGTACTATATAATGAATAATGCCTTTATTAATAAAAATGTATAGTATAAATACACATGATGCTCTAGAGCATACACTAACATTATATTCAAGTCTAATGATGTTAGGTTAAGACCTTTCTTAGTCTTAATTGAAAGCTTAATCAAAGTTTCCTAGTTTTTTGAATGTGAGATCTAAATGAATTTAATTTCTTAAATTGTTTTACTATTTACTTTGATCCTACAAACATCATTTTTGCTATAATTCTTAAATGTATGTAAAAAGATATCATTGCACATATGCTTGAGTTATAAATTATCATACAAGTCATTAGTTATGTAATTATCTTCTAACTTGTAATCAATGGTAGCTTAATAGGTTATTATGCTTAGCACGTGTATTAATTTTCATATGAAACTTAGTAATCTAACTTGAATAAATAAAGCATCTTACTTATTAGTTAGAATTAGATCAATCTAATTCTTTATACAACTATTGAATTTTTATTTATAAGAAACATCTTCTACAATTAATATTTAAGAGTAGTCATAAAGTGTTTCTTGGCTATTCTACCATGACAAAGAGATTGGTTGAGAAGCATCTTTCACAACTAGAACTAACTTAGTAAAACAATCAAAATTATTTTTGAATCGATGATCATGTAATAAGCGAGAAATGAAGATTTACTTTTTGCTGGGAAGTTTTATCATTTGAATAGTTATAAAATAATTTTAATTTATTTTACACTTTTAATTCTTTTTGTTCTAAAATATTTTAATTCAATAAAAAATCAAGAAATTGTTGCTCTCCAAGCAAGCAATCGACCCTGCTTCTACTTTCTACAAAATTTCATTATTAGGAAACAAGTTTTTAATTTGTTGGATTTGACATCCATTATTCAATATAAAATCTTAAAGAATGCTAATCATGTGACTAGTGCCCTTGTTCATAAATTAATTGACAAACTAATCACTTTTAACATATTTAAATATCTATTAACTACAACTTATTCTGATACATATATACTTTATGACCCGAATTAGATATAACATTTGTTCTTATATAATTATTTTGCTTACAAGTTAGCAATGATAATGTACTTCCAATAAATATTTTCAATATATAAAAATTAATTTAAACATGATAAATAATCATGTAAGATTAAATAAATATGGAAAACAATGGATGTGACTATAAGTGATGGAGAATGTGAGTTTAGAAGTGTTTAAATTGTGATTATAGATAAAAATATACTAATAATATATAATGCAAATTTTTGAAATATCCAAAAAAAAAGAGGAGACTACCATATTTTTATCATAAACTATAAAATGAATAATTAGAAATTTAGTATTGTAAGTGATTATTAAGATAAAAAAAAATTTGTATGACTTCAATATATATCTTAGTGGTTGATGTTGTAGAAGGGTCAACTAGAAAAAAATATCAAAAAGATAATAAGAGGAGTTTAATTCTTGAACATTATAATTGTTATGATTGAAATGTTTTCCTATGGTACTTGATTTGATATAGTTTATTTAAATGAAACATAGTTGATTTGGTTTATTATTGTTATATTTAGAATTATATTTTAAAGCATATTTTATTTAGATGTCATGAATAATATTTTTAAGAAATATCTTCAATTTTAACTATAAAATATAATATTTTTATTTAGATAGGTTAAATATGAGAAATCCTCAATAGAGTTGGTGAGTGTTGGAATCCCTCCTTAATAACACACTAATAAAGATTTTATAGAATAAGTGATAGAATCTCCTTAAAATGATGGATTATAGTAAGTGTTGAATTTCGTAATTTCAAGAAAATAAATGAGATTTTAAATTCATATTCCAAAAAAAAGATCTCAATGTTTTGAATCTGGGTAGTGAAGCCAACTATGATTTTGTATTTTTATTTTAGCCTAATCATGCTAATTGCTATGGATTTCCAAACTAGTTTAATAATTTCACATTTAAAATTTCATGTTTGAAATGCCTCTATTATAAATGATATAATTTCAAATTTTTATTAACTGATTAATGTTATACTTATATTGTTGACGAAGTTTTATGGTATTGATGATTTATTTATAATTGTTAATTTGAATTTTTGATTAATTCTAAATCGATTTTATTGAAAATTTTTTTATTTTTTAATTATTTGTTGTAAGAAGTGTGATCGAGGTTTGAGCATATCATATAAACTAAGGTGAGGATGCAACAAAAATTTTCATTGATTTTTCATGAAAGATATTACAAAATTAGGAAAAACTGATATTGAAACCTTGCATTGCATTATATATTTTGGTTATTGAATTGCATTAATCTATTGTAGTATTATCTCAGTATGCCTTAACTTCTGTTCAAGTAAAACAATTATACCTTAACTTATTGGTTTTGAAGACATTACTTTTCGAAATATAATTAACTAACGGCACAAAGACTAAATGCAATCCATTAAAACTTGGTAAACTCGATAAATCAAATTATATTACATGGAGGAATCAGAAGTGCATTTTTCTTATAATTTATAATTTAGCCTCAATACACTGTCAATTAGCGTCTTATACAATATCTTTAGCTCTACAGGAAATTCGTAGATAAATTACACTCCATTACAAGAAAAATGTCAATCTCGTATCTTTCATCGGTAATAAATAAATAAAAAGTGCGCTTTAGAAATGATTTTCAACCATAATAACATTGAAGTAGGACCAGCAGCTATACAAAATCTTAAAATATGAATTACTTATGGGTATACCATATTCTCGTCGTTAACGAAATCTTAAAGGAGGTTAAAAAACTTTCCTCGAGGAGTAGATCGACTCCTCCTGAATTCTGGCATTGATGTGTTGCCACTTTCGTTGGCTTTGTTGCTTTCAAGTTTCCCTCCCACTAAGGGCTCAACAGCTTGTCCCACTCCTCTGCATCAAATTCAAATTCACTCAAATATATCAAAGTTTCCTTGGTCCTTGGTCAAGTTTATTCATGCACATTGGTCAAGTTTATTCATGCACAAGTGAAAGCTAGAATTATTGGGAAAGGTACCTAAGAGCTCTGTAAGCGTACCTTGATTCAAGAAGTTGAGAGTTTTTTGGGAAGCCCTTTTGAAGTTTCTTCGTCTTGAAAGCACCTATTGTAGAAGCAGCTAAAAGCAAATGCTCATTTTCAGGCTCTGAAAAGTCGCTCTTTCGAGGCTCCTCCATCTTTTCAAGAGAATCCGTATCAGAAAGCATTGTCATCCCTGCATCTTTCTTCTGGGACTTAACAGGTAGTTGATGCTTTGCTTTGACTTTACTATCGTTTTTGGATTTTCTAATTCCGCCTTGTCTTATATTAAGAGCTTGCTTGAACTGCTCCTCTTCATGTTGTGGGTGTACTTTCCTCAAGCTGATGTTATGAAGGTTAAACAATGTATCAGAGGAATTATCTGGTTTTGTTGTTTCTTGTGCATTCGAGTTATTGTCTGTTGAGGCGATCACTGGCATTGCAGGATTGGATTTATTGACAGGTACTCTTGCAGGAAAGGGAACTCTAGAAACTGGATGGTTTTCCATTGTCTCCGCTTTGACCTTGCTCCTATTGTTAGCTCCTCTCTCTGTGGATATCGACCGCCTGATGGGAGGAGATGGTGATCTTGGCTTTGAAATTGCAGATCTTGGTAATCTCTCGTCAATAGATGGAATTTTTGGCAGTGTTTCCTTTTCCATGAGTGTTGAAGGAAATCTTGACCTCCTTTGCTTACCAGAAGAACAACTTCTTGGCTGAAAACAAAAATACAGGGTAACTTCCAGATTCAACAAAATCCTACAAACACAGTTTGGATTTGGTTGGTTTTTCCTCTCACCTCATCATTCTGTCGCAGGCTAGAATCGGATTTCACGTTGGGGCTGGTACCATATTTTGGCAAGTAGAATGGAGAAGCAGCTCTTGGCTTTTGAGTTTCTGTTGCGTCTCTCACATTTGCAGCTTTCATCTGTTCTAATTCAGCTTCCTTTCTCTCTAACATCTCTTTGAGATTTGATATCTATACAAACATACAAGTATTAATTACAATTATGTAGATGCCAAAACTGCATAGTCGAGCCAAGAAAGGCGCACCTCTTCTTTGAGTTGTCGAATTTCGCCAGTTTCTTTGTTTGATCGAGCAGCACCAAGTTCTATGGAAGCAACTCTTTCAGCAAATTTAAGGGTACTGATTGTCTCACCAATAGCATTCAATTCAGGATTTACATGCACAAACATCAATGTTTTAGCCTGCCCACCTAAACATGCATGGCCAAAATTCATAAGAGAAGAAAATTCTTTAAAGGAAAAGCCTATACATTCATTGAGTAAGATGGTACCTAAAGAATCCTGCAAGACTTGAGTAAGCTTGCTATTTCTGTAAGGAACATGCGTACTCTTTTGTGCAAGAGAAGATATCACGTCACCAAGCGCAGAGAGTGAACGGTTAATATGTTGAGCTTCTCTCAGTCTCTCACCTACAGCTTCAGATTTATCCACTCGTTCACTTCCAGCCAAATCCACCAGATGAAGGCAACCTCTAAAGATTGACCCAGAAGCCAACTCCTTTCCATGGACATGAACGGTCAAAACACTGCAGTTAGAAGCAAACAAGAACCATTAGTAACCATTGCTTAAAAATGTTTACTATTAGCTGACAGTTGTACCTATGTGAACGGCTACTTCGCTCATTTAGAGCAGTTGCACCAACTGCACGATTTTTTTGACCAATTCTCATCAGGTCAAGAACATCCTGCGTGCTTGAAACTGGCACCCAACTAGCATCAGGCACATTAAGTCCATTCATTTGAGAATTGTTACGTATGTCTAATGTACATATTGTTATGGCAAAATCAAATCCTTAAGAAAGCATTTCAATTTATGTAATCAAAGCGTTTGCAATGGTCCATAACATAGGAAGAACCTGAGTAAATGAAATCACATGAAAGGATATCTTCTACTGGATCCATCACTAACCAGTAGGTCCCTGACTTGTTCATTGTATATTTCAATCATTTGAACTCCAACTTCATACTTTATGACATCAGCCCTTGTTTTTGAAATATGAAACAAGTCGCGCAGAGCTCGGTAGTTCACTCCCCATGTTTCCTCAGTGGTCAAATCAGGGCCACTCTAGCAAGAATTGGAAAAGAAACAATCAGATGGTATCTGAAAAACCTTTTTTCCTTTTCATGTTTTACTCAACAACATTGTCATGCTTCATCATCATCATTAGGCCATACCATTGTATATGTCTTCCCAGATCCAGTTTGCCCATATGCAAAGATGCAAACATTATAACCATCTAGAACAGATCTGATCAATGGTTGTGTATCGCCGTATATTTGCTCTGCGAATAGAAGATATCCAAGATTTCTCATAAAGGAAAAATGAGCTAAAACTTGAATGTTTCAGCTGAATTAGAATTTTCTGGTACAAGAAAGTTTACATGCCTTGAGTGACATTTGTTCCAAACACTTTGTTGAAAGAAAATATCCTTCTTGAATCTTTCCCGTGCTTAAGAGGGTTGACAATCATGATATTGCCATTCTCTCCAATATAGTCTACAGTAGATTGTGTGCTTGATTGCCCTGGCAGGAAAGGCCTCACTCTACAGTAGACCCTGATTGTTCCTGTCCAGAAACAACTGTCAGCAACATGTGCAGAATTTAGCAACATGTGCAGAATTTAAGAGATATATAAGTGGAGTAGATTGGTATTTAGTATATGTGAGGAATTTAAGAGATATGTAAGTGGAGTAGATTGGTATTTAGCAAAAGCTAATTGATTCAAGATGGATAAAAAATAGTCACCTTTCAAGTCTTGAACTTGATTGTAAAGTTGACGATTTTCTTCCAAAACTTTGTAGTAACAACTGGATGCAACATCAAGACCCTTTATATGGTGCTCTGAGGCAATTAACGTTATAAAAGTTGTCAAGGACTAAACCAACTATATTATTAACTGTAGTTAAAGAGAGTAATAGTTCTCACCAAGCCTCCGGAGCTCATTTTCCCAAATTGCATGAAGTTGTCTAACTTCTCGTTTTGTCGCTTTGCAGCAGAGTTTTAGTTCCTGGAAATAGTAACTTGATTCAATGATCTAGTCTCTTGGCCAAGTTAGAGAAGCTATTCAAACTAAAGAAAGCAACCAAATAGTCATTAATCTTGAACCAAAACAAGGGAGTGATGTTCCAATGAGCTAATATGCATACCTGAAGCTCCTTTTGATGAAGATCAACAAGTTCTATATGAGAAGAAGAGGGAATAACAGCAGGACTGACAATCTCTTGCTTCCCTCCACAGACACAAAACTTAGAGAAATCACTTGATACCATGTTAATTCTTTGCCTAAGATATTGAGAAATAGCTTGTATAAATTCAGCCTTCGTCATGGAACCGAAATCGCTCCTCAATATTTTCTTCAGAAACAGTCCAAGCTGCAAAATGCAGTAAAATAATACCATATTACTGTAGATGTCATGTGTTAAATCTTTCGAAAGAATGTTGCAGAAAGATGAAAGCGAAATGCTCCAAAAATTACCTGTGTGCCTTGAGAAACAAGCAATGCAGAGAAATCTTTAACTACCTTGCTGAGTACAGCATCTATTAGCTGCAAATTTCAACATCGAAATAATGTAAAATTCCAAGAAACATTCATGTAACTTACTACCTTACATGCAAACAACTTTATTTCTGTCATGAAAAAGTAAAATTGACATTGATTAAAAAGAGAGAGAGAGACCTTACCTACCATTGCATTCAAAGGAAGTTCTTCAATTCCATTAGTCTCTCTAAGGTAAGCTTCTAGGAGTCCAAGTCCAAAATGGTCAAAAAGAAAGGCAAGAGCATTAGCAGTTTTGGATTCTTCAACTGAAACTTCATTAGAAAGGTGGAGAAAATCAAATAGTTGTTCGTATTGAGATGATTCCGATTCATCAATTGACTCATCAGCACTTTCGCTTCCAATCAACGATGAAGGAGACTCCCTTGGCATGGAAACAATCTTCACAAGTCCTCCATATCTCCATACGCCGATTCCCCCAGCTTGCTTCCACTCATAATATCCTTTCAGACAAAGAATACAGTCCACAACTTTACTTGACGAGCCTCCCTGCATATTCCAGTTATTGAAATTAAAGCATTGATTGTAATATAATTATATAAGATGTATATATATATACACATACATAGGTGCATACATATATATTTATATATTAATTGGTTAAGAAGTGAAATACCTTCTCCAAATCAGATGCTTCAAAAGTCAGGAGCTTCATATCTTTAACAGCAACCAAAAAATTTCTCATGTTCTCAAAATACTGAATTGCAGACTGTGCTGCTGCTTCTGTTGACTGCACTGCAAGGATTGGATTTTCCACCACCTATTCATAAAAAACCAGTCTCAAGATTAGAGCAAACAATCACCAAAATCTCATAGAAGCAGTTTGAAATTCAGATGCAAGTGTGTGCTTTCAAGGTTTTTCTTGTCTAATTTGAAAAAATGTTTCACATTAGACATGATATGACATTAAAATTTTACGTAATTTTAACATGTCATTGTTCAAAGAACTTTGTAACTTCATACTTTTGTAAATTGAGGATACTTAAAACTGATGTCTGAAGAATTTTTATAATATAAATTAAAATTTAAACAATGTAATAAACAAAAAAAAAAGTGAAAATTAGGGAGATAAAGCAATGTTAACGTATCAGGCTTGTCACAATTATTATATATAAAAAAAAACTAGGAAATACCTTGAGAATAGCACCAGGATTGACCTTGTTGAGGACATTGCAAAGAATAAGACCGTTCCTCAGTGCAAGGCAAAACTCTTCCTCTGTGGGTTGTTTGGGTAAGGTAGCTGATGCACCTTTGTCCATTTGCCTTAGCCATTCTGCTGCCTGGTTCCTCCTTGATGCTGATATAGACTAAAAAGTTTTAGTTGGTGCATTAGGAATGTACATTCGCAAGTTCTGCGTGTTGTGGGGTATGGACTTGTTGGACTTGAATATTGCTGGATTTGTTAGCTTAATTTATGTAAGACATGTAAAATTGGTTTCTGTGGTCCTATTTATTTTATCTAGCCGCAAAGAAATAAGTTTGTTTTTCAAGGTTATGTCTGTGATAGTGAGGAGATTTTATATATTTTAAATAAGGTGATAGAAATTAGAAGAAGAAATGAAAATAAGTAGTAAAGAGTAAAGTTAATATGATTAAATGTTTGATTTATAGGCTTCAAAATAATAAGTCTATCTCCCACAATACATAGTTCAAAAATATGCTTATAAACTTAGATAAATACCTTCTTAAAATATAATAGTTTTGTATTTGATTTCTATATTATATAGAATAATAATATTTGGATACGTGTATAGTATATAAATTATATTTTAATTTAAATAGAAAATAATTTAAACATAATAAAATATAAAATATAATTTATTTTCATCAATTATTTTTTTATTATGATAAGAATAATTTATTTGATCTATTGTTAATCATATTTTATTTCTTATCAAAAATATTTCATATACATTATTGATTTGATAAGTATGACATATTTGTTTTATTTTTATTAATTTTATTTACATTAATTGTAATAATGAATATTGTCAAGTATATAATTATCAAAATACAGTAAGCAAACTATAGATATATAATGAAAATCATATTTACTGATAATAATTTAAGCATATAAAATTATTCTTAAATTAAAATTGAATTCTTTTCTTATTATCTATTATGCATTTTACATCAAAATAGAGCATTTTTTCTTATTAATTTAGTTTTAAATAAATTTTTATAAAAGAGTGATAGTTTTATATTTTTGTTTATACCTTATTCCTATATGTTATTATCGTTACCATAATAAGTTAGAGTATCTACTTTTCTCATAAATATAAAAAGATAAATTAACTAAAAAGCAAGAAAATTTAGTTTGATGTAAATGCTAATTAGATTTTATTTCAAATTGAATATAATTTTTTATTAAAATTATATCAAATTAATAAAATTTCTCACATTATATTTTATGTTAAATGATAAAATAATATATAAATTCCAACGAAATTTTTATTTATTTTTCCATTATATTTAAACAAAATACTATTAATTTGATATTAATAAAACTCTAAATTATTACAAATTTATCAATTTTATCCTAAATTTATTATTATTTTATTTTAAGTATTTATGTAAAAAATTTAATATTTGATTTATGTAATTCATTAAATTTCATTAAAGTTATGATTTATCTTAGTAAATTTTACTACAAAATATTTATGTAAATTAAAATCTAATTATTTTCTAAAATTGAATTAGATTAATCATTTTATAAAATAATTACTTAAATAGTATAAAAATGTCAATTTTATTATAAAAATTATTAAAATAAATTTATTGACTTATCAATTTTAATTATGAAAAAATATATAAATTATTTTAAAATGGATATTATATAAAAAAAGTTAAAACTATAATTGATAAGATTGTGATATATATATATATATATATATATATATATATATATATTATAATTATAAAAAATATTGCATTACATAGTAAAATATTAGACTTAAATAATAAATGTGTTAAAATGAATAATGATAAAAGAGCAAAACTAGGATCTAGCATTTATGGTAATGATATAAGGATCATAATGGGAGCCATTTACTTTAACACTAATCACCCACATTTCACTCATCAAAGACTAGGAAGGTGCGGTTGGTGGAGAATAGGAAAATCTATAATGAATAACTTCTCATGTTTCTTAATTCCCATTATTCATCTTTATCATCATTGCTCTTCCATAAGAGATTTCCCTAAATATTATTTTTTAAAAAAAAAGAAAGAAACCAAAGCTAAATAATGAGAGGTTGGTGGGTCATCGACTTTTCCTTTTTCTTTTCTAACATTCAGATTTCGAGAAATTAATTCCGATCCGCCATCACAGTTCAAACCAGTCAAAAGTAAAGTAACGTTTCAATAATAAGTTTGGCCTTTTGATTTACTTTTTTTTTTATATTATTATTTTTAAACCATTTATCAGGCATAGATTGATTGATCAATATTTTAATAAATCATTCAACAATTAACCCATCCAATAAAAATTTACTGACCAATACTACTCATTAATCAAGCTAAAATAAACTAAAATTTTGAAGTTAACTCACTTAATTAATTACTTGAATAATTAACTAATTTTAAAGAGACTAATCTATTATAATTAATTTATCATAATATTTTTACAAATAAATCCAGTAATTTTTTTTTTAAAAGAGGAACCAAACTATAATCAAAGCATGCCAATTCTTAATTTATCTTATGAATTATTCATAATTTAATGGAGAAGGTGCTCCGCTTTTTCTAGTTAAGCAATCCCATGCTTTCGGCTAAGACAAATTATGGGCATTTTCGTCAAAAAAAATTTAATTAATTAATTAATTATCTAACTATTTTAAACCAACATAATTATTTTTATAATAATCAATATATTTTATTTATGAAAATCACATATTTGTAATCTTAATTTAAGTTTTAATAAAAAAATTGTTCTATTAAGTTAAAATAATTATTTACTCACGTTGAAATAAATTTATGCTAAAAAAAGAACATATAAATTAATTGTTATAAATAAAAATATTATATTAATGCATTAAATAGGGGTATAAATTTCATTTAGAGATTACGTATTTTCGTTTCCTTTTGACAATGACGTCCGGTAAGACATTTTCTATTTATACTTAATTCCTCTTGGGAAGTGTAGAAAAGGTTTCAAAGGAAGACTTCGTTGAATTATCAGTTAAGTGGGGGAAAGTAAGAAAGCTTCGAAGAAGAAAAAGGGGAAGTAGTTATGTAAATTACCTGCTTCTTCAGCTTTTCGTTGGGCTAGTTCAAGATCATTAATGGCTTCCTCTGTAAATGAAGAAGGCTCACTGTTAGGATTCAAAGACTTCAATCCTCTTGTGTTCTTGCAAGGAGACGTGAATAACGCTGCTGACTTGGTTTCTTGCGGCATTTCCTTTCAATTATATTTTTCTTTCTCTCTACAAAACTAATACAGCAAAAACAAGCATAAAAGTTTCACTACATTGTTATAAAAATATGATCATGCAGCCAAGAAAGAAAAATACACGAAATGCTCTGGCAGGAACTGTATAAGTTAAATGGGCAAGTAGTAGGAAAGAAGAGCAAATATAGATCTAATCTTTAACTTACAGAAGAAATTAAAAATAAAAAATGGGAGGTGAAGGAAAGGAAACAGGTTTCTCGTGTGTGGTGAAATGGTAGAGAGCGTTCAAAGAAGAGAAAAACCAATACTGGCCTTAATAAATGACTTGTTACAAAGACAGAAGGTGATGGAGATATATGGAGAGAGAGGAATGGTTTAGAAGAGAAAATTGGCGCATAAAAAACCTAAGATTTGCTTTTGCTTTTGCTTTTGAAATTTTAACGACAAGGGAAATCTTTCATGTTGAAAAACTTTTTTCTGATGTATATTGTAACATCTTCGTATTTTTTTCTTACAAAAATAGTTCAAATCAACCCCTTCACTAATTATAATTAATATAATGTATCAGCAGCATGCATATGGTTTCAACATCAATTAATTTTTCCTGATTTTATATCTTATTAAGGTTTTGAATAAATTAATTGAATTAATAAGTCAAAAGTATAGACAAATAAAAAAAATAGATTCTTATATTTTAAATAGAAAAATTTTATTGACATGCATTCGTCATAAAAATGACAAGATTTTTTTTTATAACTATATGGTTAAATATTATGAATTTTTAAGATCAAACTTATTTATTAGCTCATTACCAATACATCCCGACCGGCATGTGAGAAAGGTTATCAATTGGCTCTTGTTGATTGATTGTCATATGAAACAGACAACTAATGAAAATTATTTTCGCTAAATATGAAAATGATATCAAAATCGAATGAGGAATCAAAACTCTACGTTCAATGCTGCAACCACTATTAATCTTTCTATCGTATGTTTCCCTAATCGAGTAATTACAAACCCTTTACTACCATACAACTTATAAGATTCATTAAGTTCAATAATTGCAATTTTCAATTTCAGCTTATGATTGGGTAAGCTAATAAATTATGATGGTATTTAAGAGTATCTGGTATGTGAACTTCTTCTTGATTATTTGAATTCTCTAGGGCTTCATTTGGTTGATGTAATAATCTATGTGATATAATCATGGTTACATCATATATTTGATGACTTTGTTTAATTATATAATATTTATATAATATTAAATACCTAAGTAATCATTAATAAATTATATAGTGAATTAATGAATATATTTAAAATATAATATATTTTTATTACGATTCATATAAGTAGTCAAACTCACCCACTTCTTTTTTATTTGACATAAAACTCATTATCAATTAAAAGATAGCATTGTATTTATAATAATATAGCATTATATTTATAGTTCCAATACATCATATTATTTATCAAATAATATAATACAATAGAATGTAATGAAAAATCTATTATATTACATTACTTAATTGATTACATTACATATTTGATTACAATACATCTAATCAAATGAAATTGTTAGGCCTCAATTAATTTAGTTAATTAAATATTTTTTAAGCTAATTAAAATTAACGTATTAATTAGTTAATTAATTATTGGTAGCTAGAATAATTAATTAGTTAATTAATTATAAAGAGCTCAAATAGTTAAATTAATTAATTAATATATTAATTTCTTTGGATTAACTGCTGCTAATAGTTGAGGAGGTTATTGCCACTACAATAGACATGCTGAACAAAGACATGGGCAATATGGAAAGCAGTTAAGCAGAAGACAGTTTGCTAAAATTGGCTCGGATATATGGAAGATAGGGGAAACATTTGACAAATCAATGAATGAATACTCAAAAAGAATAGTAAAACCACTAGAACTCTTGCTACTTGAAGCATTACTTCTTTCCTGTTTTATTCAATTGCAAAATCTCAAGCTTTATTCCTTAGCTGTGTTTTTAATTTATCTTTTGTTCAACAAATAATTTCCTTAAAGTTATTTATATTTGCTTTGTTATTCCCATTCATTTTCACATTTTCTTTAGCATTCCTAAAAGTTTTCATTAATGAGCCATTTAATACGTTCAAGCGAATTATCAAAGGAGCTTGAAGAACTACAATCGCTTGGCGTATTTATTGAGATTTAACCTTTGGCATGCCCGCAATTAATATTTTCCAAATTTATGCCAAGCTCAGTGGGACTTATGCGATCATGGCCCCAAAAACTTATAGTGCTTTAGGCAAAGAAATTATTAGATCTCAGGATTCGGAGGAGGTTCCTACTGTTGTAGGACTGGAAGAAATTATTCCCATTGAGGAAAAGGCTGAAAGGGTTCCGTCCCTAAGAATAGTTCATATAGAAGCCTTGGGGACACCTGAGTTACAACAGAAAAGTCTAGAGATTATTGCTACTAATAACAAAGTGGATGTGGGCTTTGAAGAATTCATAGCAGAATTGAGGAGGTCCGTAAGTGAGGCTTTGAAGGAGAGCATGGCTGGAGTGGCCGCTTCTTTAGGAAAAGTCATTGTGGATAATTTGGAGAAAATGAGTACTAATGTGTCTAAGTTATGAAAGGAGATTCAGCCTTTTAAAGCCATGGGTAATTTATGTTCTAACATAAATAAAGTGGTTGAAAAATTGAATGTCCTTCAATCTCCATAATCTGTTTCAGTCTAGGAAGTTAATCGTGTACTTGTGCCTCAAAAACAGAACTCGGGTGGAGTGCTTAGGGGGCATGGAGTTGCTGCTCATACAAGCAAAGAAGTCAGAAAGTCATCAAGGGCTGAAGAAAGGTGCCTTCCTCCTCATAAGAGGGAAGATAGAAGTAGGACTCCATAAGGTTGGATAAATGGGAGGCCGCCCGTGCTGCCACATCAGATTTTTGCTACTACCAATCCATATATGGAGCTGGATTAGTATGACAAGGAAGCACCTCTAGGTAGGGGCTCAGGGAGCAACATTTCAGGTTTGAATAGATCTATTCCTCAGGTTGTTCAAGCTCGGGATGTTATCAATATAGATGCTGTAAGAGAGGTGGTCCAAGAGTTGTATGGGCCAGGCCTGAGACAACTAGGCCATCCTGAATTTCACAAGCCATATTCTGATGCTGTAGACAGGGATAATTCATATCCACGAGGCTATAGGATCCTAGACTTTGGTTTATTCTTAGGAGAAAATGGACAGTCCTCTATTAAGCATGTAGCCAGGTTTACTATTTAATATGGGGAATTGGCAAACTATGATAATTTTGATTTTTTTAGGTTGTATTTATTTCCTAATTCATTGACTGGTGTGGCTTTCACATGGTTCACTACACTACCAATGAATTCACTTCAAACTTGGCAGGACTTGGAATGGTAATTCCACACTCAATTCTTCAAGGCTGAGCTTGAGGTGTGTGTGGCTGAATTGTCAATGGTCACTCAAAGGGTAGGTGAGAATGCTGATTCTTTTATTGCCAGGTTTAAGAAAATGAGAAATAGATGTAAGGTTTTCCTGCTAAAGGGAGAATTCATGAAGATGGCATAATGAGGTCTGAATATTGAACTTCGTAAGCAGTTCCAGGGCATGGAGTTCAGAGATTTCTATGAATTAGCTGTAAAAGTCTCAGATTATAAGGAATTACTACAAGAAGAAAATCAGAGAATAAAGACTATGCAATCATACTTTTAAGATACAGTAGAGCCTAATGTAGGAGTAGTTAATGTATCAAGCTCAGGCTCCTATGTGTGTCCTCCATTAGTAAAGAAGGTACCAGATTCATGGAAGAAGTAAGCTGCCACCTCACAACAGCTGTAGTATACCTTTGAAGTTACAAAAATAGAAGAAATATTTGATTTCTTACTGAAAGAGAAAGTGATTAAGCTTCCTCTTGATCACAAGCTTCCAACAATAGAGGAGTTAAAAGGTAAGGATTATTCCAAGTATCATAATTCATGGACTCATAATACCAATGCTTGTTGGACATTGAGGAATCTGATTCAAGATATAATAAACAAAGGGGGTGTTGAAATTTCCTGAGAAGAAGGAGACCATGATGGTGGATGCAGATCCTTTCTTGATGCCAATAGGTGCTGCTATTGCAGATTTACATTTTTGGTTGAATAACAGTAGGTCTAAGAGTTAAATTTAAAGAGGAAAGACTGAGTCCTGACAGGCTGGTGATATAGATAAACGTGTTTGGACTCTTGTGAAGACATTCATGTGGAACAAGGTGATTGAACATAAAAGGCCTCGTAAGGCAGCTATTTGGCAAAGGTTGGGAAAACCTTGGAATGTATGGAAAAGAGAGGATAATGTTTTTACTTCACAGCAAAAAAAGCAGTAAAGGAGAGTCAAAGAAGAGAGGCAAATTGAGTTTATGGGTCCTCCACTTGTTCTTGCAGGTAGATGGTATAGGTTATGCCATAAGAAGTTCCCTAAACCTCTGACAAGGACTCAAAAAAGGAGATTGTAAAGAAAGAAAGAAATAGAAAGAAGGAGTCTTCAATCAGAGAATGAATAAAAAGGAAGATCAAATTTAATTGAGTAGTTATTGAGGATGCTGAAGTGAAAGAAGAAGATACTATCAGTACATAAACTAAGGAAGATATTAGGTCATTTATAGTTGAAGGAATTCCTTTTCCTTTAAATCCTACCACTAATGTGATAACCTTGCCATGTGAGTTTATTCAGAAGGATAAGGAGATTAAAGTTCCTGAGGTGCCTAAGGTTAGGACAGATACAACAAAGTATTATAATGGAATCTCAATTCAGATACCCTATCCCTAAACGCCAAAGAGAGTTGTGTTTAAAAAGTCAGGGGAAGAAATGACCAAACATATCAAGCCCCTTTACATTAAGGTAAAAATGAATGGAAGACTGGTGTCTAGAGTACTTATTGACAACAGTTCTGTTGTAAATATCACACCGTTGACTATGATGCATTGGCTCTAGTGCACTGAAGATGACTTGATTGAAACAAATATGCAAGTCTTAGCTTTTAATGAAAAAGTTTCAAAGACTTTGGGCATTTTGCCTGTGGAACTTACTGTAGGATTGAGTACTTCTTTGTGAGCCTTTTTCATCATTAATTCTAATGCAAACTACCAAGCTTTGTTAAAGAGAGATTGGATCCATTCAAACTGGTGTGTCCCATCTTCTTTACACCAGTTTTTATTGCTATGGAAAAGAAATGATGTGGAGATAGTTTGGGCTAATGACAGGCTTTTTCAAATAAATTTAGACACAATAGATGCCGGGTTTTATGACCCTCATTGTGGTCCAATTAAATTTTATGGAGGAAAGAAGAATGGTGGACATGAATTTATTTATATGTTAGAAGAAGTTACGAGGTTCCTTCAGAAAAAGTTATAAGGAGAATTAACACCTATGGACATCATGCCTTATGGGCCGATAAGCCTAATCATGACTGTAGAAGAGGTCAATGATTAAGTTCTCACTAAAAGAAATAGTCGCAGTTGTAGCAACTTCATGGAAGTGGGAGGTGCAGTGCTTGTTAGAGCGGTTAGAGGCAAAAGATGAAGGTGTCTTTGGAGCCAAGGTGATTTTTGAAATGATGACGATGGCATGGAAGTGGAGGAGATCTAGATAGAAGATCTTAAAGAGGCTCCTTACAAATTTAAGGATGAAGGTTCGAGAGTGTTAGATCCATTGGAAGAAGTGAACCTGGGGACATCAGATTCCCCAAGAGTGACATACATTAGTTCAACGTTGAATGATGAGTTTAAGTAGCAAATCATAGCCTTGCTAAAGGAATTTAAGGACTATTTTTCATGGGATTATGATGAAATGCCAGGGCTTAACAAAAATATTGTTGAGCATAAACTACCTATTAAGCTTGAGTTTAAGCCATTCCAGCAGCCACCTTAGAGGATGTCTAAGGAGGTGGAACTCAAGGTGAAAGAAGAAATCAAAAAACTGCTTAGATTCAAGTTTATACGGCCTATGAGGTATGCACAATGGCTTTCTAATATTGTCCCTGTTATCAAAAAGAATGGAAAGCTACATGTATGTATTGATTTCAGGGATTTGAACTTGGCCACTCTAAAAGACATATATGTAATGCCAGTGGCGGATGTGTTAATTGATGCTGCTTCTAAGAATGAGATGCTCTCTTTCATGGATGGCTTTTCAACTACAACTATATTATGATTGCAGAAGAGGACTCCCACAAGACAGCCTTTAGATGTCATGGTTCAATTGGAACATTTGAATGGCTTGTGATGTCGTTTGGCCTAAAAAATGCTGGTGATACTTCCAATGTGCAATGAATGCCATTTTCCATGATATGATCAAGAAGATTTTAGAGGTATACATCAATGATATTATGGTTAAATCAAAGAGGACCATAGAGCATGTGGAACATTTGAGAAGAAGCTTTGAGAGAATGCGGATGTACAAGTTAAAGCTTAACCCACTCAAATGCACCTTTGGGGTCTGTGCAGGCAATTTTCTTGGCTTTTTGGTCTATAATAGTGGTGTAAAGATAGATCGCAATAAAGCCAAGGTGATTAAGGAGGCTAAGGCACCTACTAATAAAAAGGAGCTGTAAAGGTTTTTTGGTCAGGTAAATTATTTAAGAAGGTTCATATCTAACTTGGCAGGGAGGACCAAGGAATTTTTAGATTTGTTGAAGATTAAAGCGACTCAGGAATTCAAGTAGGAGGAGAAACACCAACTTACTTTTGACAGGATAAAAGAGTATCTCTCCAATCCCCCAGTGATGGTTCCTTCGAGGTAGGAATCCTTTTAAAATTATATATTTCTGCCGTAAGTGAATCCATTGGTTATCTTCTAGCCTAAGATAATTCTATGGGTCACAAACATGCTATTTATTATCTCAACAAGATCCTGACCATGAACAAAAAGAAATATTCATTAATTGAGAGGTTATGTTTAGCTTTATTTTTTGCTTGTACTAAGCTACATCACTACTTGATCAATAATCGTGTGTATGTGATATCCCCTATTGATTTGATCAAGTATATGTTAAATAAGCCATTGATAACTGGAAGAGTTGGAAAATGGTGTTTGGCATTGGCAAATTCACTCTTATCTATTATCCCTAAAAATCGATAAGAGGACATGCATTAGCTGACTTCTAAGCTGATCATCCATCTATTGATTTGCAGAGTGATGTTTATGAGCATCCAGTCTTTAATGTTCATAAATAGCCTTAGGTTTTAAAGTTTGATAGTTCAAGAATAGAGAGTAGCGTGGGAGCAGGAGTGGTGATTACTCTCCTAAAAGGAATAAAGACAACCCTATCTTTCAATTTGGAGTTTAATTGCACCAATAGCCAGGTCGAGTATGAAGCTCTGGTAATTAAGTTAGAAATTTTGCTGGAATTAGGAGCTAAAGAGGTATTAATTATTGGAGATTCTTAATTTGTTTTAAAGTAGCTCTTTAAAGAATACAAATGTAGCAGCTTATCACTTGCAGCCTATTTTATAGTAGCTGTACATCTACTTGATCAATTTGAGGAGGTTTCATTCATGCATACCCCAAGGGAGTCTAATTGGAAAGCTGATAAATTAGCACAATTGGCTTCAGGATTGAGAATGTCAAAGGAACTCACTCATTGACTCATTGTTGTAGAGAAAAGGTAACACCTATCCATTTCAGAATGGGGGATCATGATGGAGAGTTTGAATGTTGAGTTTAATCTAGCTGAAGATTAGAGAACTGAGTTCACCAAGTATTTGACTAATCCATGGAAGAAATTCCTTTATAAGTTGAAGGCGTAGGCTTTGAATTATGTTCTGTTAGAAGGTGAGCTCTATAAGAAGGGTTTGATGGCCTGCTTTTGAGATGCTTGGCCTTTCTTGAGGCTATGGAGGTCATGAAACAAGTGCATGAAGGTATTTGTAGAGTGCACCATGCTGGAGTCAAAATAAGATGGCAGATTAGGAGATATGTCTATTTTTAGCCAACGATCTTGAAAGATTGTATTTCTTATGGTAAACATTATGTTCAATGCTAGAAGTATGGAAATGTTCAAAGAGTTTTAGCTGATGAACTATTTTCAATTGTGAAACCATGGCCTTTTAGGAGTTAGGCCATGGATTTGATCGGTAAGATTCACCCTGCTTCATCCAAAGGACATTCATTCATTATTATGGCTACTGACTATTTCAATAAGTGGGTAGAAGCTAGGCCCATGAAAAAGGTGGAATAGAATGATGTAATTCAATTTATCAAAGAGAACCTGATCCATCGATTTAGAATTCCATAGACCATCACTACAGATTAGGGAATAATGTTCACTGGAGAAGAAATGCACAATTTTGCTGAGGACTACAGAATTAAATTGATTAATTAAATACCTCACTATGCTCAGGCTAATAGGCAAGCTAAGGCGTCAAATAAAATTTTGATTGGAATTTGAGAGAATATGCTGGAAGAAAACCCAAGAGATTGGCATAGGATTTTATTAGAAACTTTGTAGGCATATCGCACCTTAAAAAGAAGTATGATAGGTGTTACCCTTTTTGCTTTAATGTATGGTCATGATGCCATCTTACCTTGAGAGGTAGTGGTGCCTTCGTTAAGGGTGGCTAGGCAGAGTGGTTTGAGTCCGGTGAAATACACAGAAGCTATGCTAATGGAGTTAGAGAATACTAATAAAGAGAGGATTCAGGCTTATAATAGTATGTTGGCTCAAAAGAAGAAGGTTGCCATGACTTATAACAAAAGGATTCAAAAGAAACAGTTTATGGAGGGTCAGCTAGTTTGGAAAGTTATTTTGCCATTGGGGATGAAGGATTAAGAATATGATAAGTGGTCACCTAATTAGGAAGGCCTTTTAAAAGTTCATCAAGTATTGAAAGGAAACACCTATTGGCTCGCTAGCTTTGAAGGAGTACCTTATAAGAGGTACGTCAATGGAAGATACTTAAAGAAGTACTATCCCACTTTATGGGAACTCTCACGAAAGTCTGATGAATGAACAATACTAGGACAAATACATGGTCATAAGTTAGTTATGCTTTGCTAATTTTTTATATTTTTCTCGTTTTTATGTTTTTGATGTACATGTTATAGATGTAGATATTAGGTAGGCTATATAGCCACTATTATAGTTATGTAGGTTGGCTTTATAAGCCAATATAACTAAGTAATATGGTAATGAAATTGGCCTTAGGGTCACTTATTTCTTTATTTAGTTTATAATTAGTTTGCATCAATAAAAGTTGTTACAATAAAACCCCAGTAAAAATAAGAAGGTTTTATAAATAGAGATATAGTAACACAAATCACAATCAATAGGGAGAAGAGAGGCTATACCTCAGTGCTAGTCTTCCAAGTAATTCAAACCTGGTAAGTAAGATAAGATTTTATACAAATGCAACATAGTTCTTATGGTTGGAGTGCTTATGTGGTATGGTTAGTGAGAGCCAGAATTAATATCACACACATGATCATTGGCTAAGCATAATGTAAATGCATATGGTTGCTGCTGTAGTGATTGAAGTCCAAAATGCATTTAAGAGCCAGAATTGGTATCACGTACATGATCATCAGCTAAGAAAATGCAGAATACAGATGGCTGCCATAATAAGAATGATGGTATGAAATGCAGGTGAAAAAGCTGAAATAGTGCACCTGTATAGCAGTAATTCAGGCACCTCATGTAAAGATTGGGATCAATCCTTACAAAATTAAGAATCATGGAGGTAAAGTTAGTTTTGCATATTTGTAATATTAGTCATACATAAATCAACTAGGATAGGCGGACTTACCAGATGAAGGTGGATGCTTATAAAGATCAAAACCTGTCAAGAAAAAATTTATGACAAATACCATATGACCAACACCAATTCTTAAAAAAGGAAATGAAGGAATAACATCAACTAAATCATGTCCATACAAAGGTAAAAGCAAATTATACGTTCAAAAATTCAAAAGTTACAGTTCATACAAAGGAATGGTAAGACTAAGGAGGGAAAAACTAAGTAGAACCCTAGAACTTAGAGCTATATTGGTCTTTCAATTCCTTCCAACTAGTTCAAGTTAGGGCCATATCAATACAGACCTGCTGTCGTTCCCTATGAATGGTGGTCACAGTCTTTACATGACTCTGTAAAAATTCTTGAAGTGAATGGACTTATTTTCTGGTTTTCTCATATCTTATCTTTGAAGCAAGACCTATGGTGTTGGTTTGCGTAGTGATTAAGAAATGGAAGAAATTTAAAATTTTCATTTTAAAACAACAAACCAAAAGAAGATATTTGCATTAAAACACAGAGAAACCAGTTTAGAGATTAGAAGCGACAGTTTGATAGTAACTCTTACATTCAATGCAGATGTCCTTCGTTCTTTATCTCTATAGCATTTATGGTTGTAGCAAACCAAAAACCACCAAGATAGGCAGCCTCCAACAGTATCCACACGAAACAAGGATGTCCAAGCAAGCAACTAATTGCTTCTATCTCCTTTCCTGTGAACTAGCAAGGAAAAAGAAGAAAAACTTATGGAATTTTTGACTTCCTCACAATTACTCTTGTGAAGGCCGAATTCTTCTTCTGCAGAAGAGTGTGTTTCGGCCAAAGGAAGATCAGATGTGTGGCTTGACCTAATTTTGGTTATAACAACATATTTATACTCCAAAATTAGGTTAAGCTGAAACCCTTTCAGCTTAAGTCAGGCCTGGGCCCGTCTGTGACTAATATGGCCTGTGAC